>CAUYTI010151239.1:0-30780 GCA_963575145.1 Galago senegalensis
GGAGGCAAGAGACTTGCTTGAGCCCAGGAGTTGGAGGTTGCTGTGAGCTATGCCATGGCACTCTACCCAGGGGGACAGCTTGAGGCTCTGTCTCAAAAAATAAATAAATAAATAAATAAATAAATAAATAAATAAATACTGCAAGGGCCGAATTAAAATCAAAAGTTTGATGGACATAAGGGAAGATAAATTCATGAAATCTTCCCAGAAAACAGGACAAAAAGAAAAAGAAGTGAACAGTAAGAAGAGAACTATGAAGGTTTGAGGTTCAATCCAGGATGCGCAGTGTCTAACCCATAGGAGTTTCACAAAAGCAAATCTGGGGGGGGGGATTATATCAAAGAAATTATATAAGGAACAATTTTCTAAAACAAAGAAAATAGATTTCTGGATTGATAGTGCCCACTAAATATCCCCCTCTTATAAACACATACTGTCAAGCACACATCATAATGTTACCCTACACTGGGACAAAGGGCCTAGAAATAAACACCACCACTAATGACAAATAGTTTCATACAGAAAGGACTTGGAAAGCTGGGCACAGTGGCTCACACCTATAATCCCAGCACTCTGGGAGGCCGAGGCAGGAGGATCCCCTTAAGCTCAGGAGTTCAAGACCAGCCTGAGCAAGAGCAAGACCTTGCCTCTACTAAAAACAGAAAAAATTAGCTAGGTATCTTGGTGGGCATCTGTAGTCCCAGCTACTTGGGAGGTTGAGGCAGGAGGATCGCTTGAACCCAGGAGTTGGAGAGGTTGCTGTGCACTAGGCTGATGACATGGCACTCTAGCCTGGGCAACAGAGTAAGATTATGTCTCAGAAAAAGACAAAAGTTCATTTTGACTTGGAATCAAAGTGGCGTTGAATGTGTCAACAGCAGTACCACAAGGAGAGAGAGCTGGAGGCCTTCAGAATTCTACAGGAAACTGATTCACAGTTGGACTTTATAGTCAGCCAAATGGTACATCAAGTTTGAGGAAAAAGAGATATTTTTAAATATGTAATGAATGAATCCAAAAGATCACTTTTCAGGGACACTTCTACAATGAACTCCTGGAGGACATGCTCAACCAAAGGAAGAACATGAGGTCCAGGAAACATGGTCTAACTCAGAATGATCGTTCTGGGATGATGAGATGGCGGTGGACCACTGACTCCAGAACCAGAGGGTGGGGGTCCAGGGAGGACAAGAACACAAAGGGCCGGTAGGTTGTGCGATGAGTGGGACAGTAGAAATAGCAAAATGTCTAAGAAAGTTTATGAACATGAAAAGCAGTGGCTCAGGAGTAAATGAAATTTCTGTAATTGTACCCGACTGATTTAACCAAAAATTACAAGATCAGCATATTGGGAAGATTCAGGGAAAAGAAGGTAGGTGAGTCATGGCAGAGTCCTCACCTACCAAACTGCAAGGCAGTAGATGATGTTAAAATTGGCCAATTGTAAAACTCTAAAAGCCTGCTTTTCAGAAATACGGAGGTAAATAAATGGGAAAATTAGCAGCAAGATTGAAATTGGTTGCTTCTGTGGAGAGGAACTTGAGTGACAGCCACTAGGAGAAGGGTTTTGTTTACATTTAAAGCATTTTACTATTACAAGTATTTTAATATTTATTATGGGCATGTTTTGCTTGGTTCAAAATCAACAATAAAAAGAATTTTCACCTGGAAGAACTTTTCTAAATATAAGAATTAATAACAAAGAGAAATTTCATCTCAAAAATAGAAAATTTCCTATTCCTTTACATTTAAAGTTCTGTGATTTTATTCATCGTTTTCTTATACTGGTAAGCATTCATCTAAAGCGATTTTTTTTTTTTGGTTTGTTTGTTTTTCAATTTGGAAAACTACTCACTTAAGTTTTAACTTCCCAGTAGAAAAAAAAAACACAGTAAGAGTTAACATAGGAAAATTTTAAAGATCAATGATTCAGAAATTTGATGACTAAGGTGTGGAGGTGAAGACTTCCTGCAGATACAGGGAAATCACGGAGGTTAGCTGAGCTGCAGCTCTGGGATGGTGGGAGCCCTACACGCTCTGTTGTTATAGGGTACAGAACATTAAGATCACAAGAAGCCTTACAGCTCATCTCTCACATACTCATCCCAAGGTTAGACAGAGGCTCCACTGCATGTTAACTTTCCTGCCTAAACTTTGGCCTTCTTGGAGTCCATATCCTTGGGCTTTATTCTGGGCAAGCTCTCTATAAAGAATAACTCACTGTGGCTAAATTGGGTTTGGGTGTTCATGACTGTGTAAAATATCTTCTTAAAAGCAGAGGACATGGCTTAGCACCTATAGCTTAGGGGCTAGGGCACCAGCCACATACACCGGAGCTGGCAGGTTCAAATCCAGCCCGGGCCTGCCAAACAACAATGACAACTACAACCAAACAATAGCCAGGTGTTGTGGCAGGCGCCTGTAGTCCCAGCTACTTGGGAGGCTGAGGCAAGAGAATCACTTCAGCCCAAGAGTTTGAGGTTGCTGTCAGCTGTGATGCCACTGCACTCTACCGAGGGCAACATAGTGAGACTCTGTTTCACACACACACACACACACACACAAAACAGAGTATAGTAGATGCTGTCTAATTAGCACCTTGCTGTGGCCTGGATATAAGACACTAGATCACGACTATAATTCTCTATAAAGCATAAGAAGAGAGTCTGGTACCCTGAATTTTCTTTAAAAAAATGTATGATATAAATGTTGAAACCTTAGCTGTGCTGTCAACTTTGGAAAAGTATCCTAGTCTACCATGTTGAGTTGACATTACACAGAAATTAATAGCCATATTGGTCTAGAACTATTTAACTTAATTTTTTTCCCATTTGTACAGGGGTAACACACTGCATTAAAATAGGAAAGATCTTATCTAAATGGGTCTGGTTACAAAAAGCAATTAAGTATTCTCTAAACTATGAAAAAATGCACAATATAAATGTGTGGGATGTTTTTGTTTCATTTGTTGTAACATCCTTCTTTGATAGCACCTGCTCACATCCAGTTAGATAAAGAAAATTCTCTGTGTTCCAACAGAAACTTGGGATGGCTTGAGAAACTTATGGAGGCTTTGGTAACCTTGCCTTTTTTCCAGGATCCCATCCCCAGTGAGTGGCCTGAGGGTGGGGTGCCTAGAATCTGCTCCGGAAATAAACAGCCTGGGAGGATGGGGAATTCACATGCTGGGGTTCCCTAGACAACTCCTGGAGTTTTTTTTTTTGGCTGGGGCTTGGTCTGAACCCACCACCTCCGGCATCTGGGGCTGCTGCCCTACTCCTTTGAGCCATAGGTGCCGCCCCCTAAACCACTCTTTAGAACACCCTTAGCCCATCAAGTAGCATTAATAACAAGGAGCTCAGATTCATCTCAAGAACTACTATACTAACCTCTCTGGCATTTATGAAATAATAAAACAGCATTAAACTTTAAAAATACGAAGTCTGACAATTAAGTTCAAGAACTTCTCCTGGAAGGAGCTCTCCGTCCCTCACTGCTGAGTATCACCAGGGCCGCCTTCCAAGTCCTCCCTTGGGAAGCTCTGCACTGACACCAGGGCCTAGTCCACCTTTCAAAGCAATTTTGGAGCTCGTTTTTCTGGAATGGTAAGCAGAGTCATCATCATTCAAAACTCTGACAACTAAGCTCATGACCCCGCCACTGTGGGCTTATGCTGGTAGCACTGTACAGACAAGCCAGTAGGGTTTCATAACCTCGGTATGTCAGTGTCTTACAGCTGTGTTCTTGTTAACGTGTGGCAGGGTCTTGCTGAGAGGTGTTCATTGTCCTTGTTGCTCTGGTGGTCAATTCCAGAAAAAGAGTTCCAAAATTGCTCTGAAGGGTGGACTAGGCACTAGAGTCGGTGCCCAGCTTCCCAAGGGGCAGACTTCAACGGTGGCTGTAGTGATATTCAGCAAAGAGATACATAGTACTTTTCTAGGATAAGTTTGTGAACTTAATTGTCAGACCTCATCTAGGATAGCTGGGATGAATTTTCAACCCTACGTAAATTTCCCCAATTGGATTATGTCACTTTTTTGATTAAAAGGTTTGCTCATTGGCTTTGGCGGTTGGTGCCAAGTCTAAGCTCACTGGCAGGATGCAGGAGTCTCTCTTTGTCTGGGTCCCCAGTGTCCCCAGTGTCCCCAGACGAGAGGCCCCCAGTCCCAGCAGAGCTGCCACTGACCCCAGCACTGTCACATTCCTGTGCTTTTCCATGCGGTTTTCGGCCCGCAGTCCCTTTCCTCAACTAAGTTTTGCTCATTCCAGAGCAGTTCAAAGGTTACCTCTTTCTGGTAGACTACTTCCCCAAGTCCCCTCAGTGGTCTGTTGCTCCCACACCTGCTCTGTGCATAACTGCCCTTATAACAAGTCTAATTGCACTGTAATTATCTCTTTACATGCCTGTCTGCACCGCCTCACAGAGCTTCTCATAGGAAGCCACGGCCAACTCCTCTTGTTCCTGGGAAGCCCAGATAGGAGACCGTCCTCTTTGCCTCACGGGACCCACTAGGGCCTGTTTGATTATAAAAGGAAGCCTCTGACATAGGCTGCCTGGTGGGGGTAGGCACTGACCTAAGAGTGGGCTGGGAAAATCTATAACTTGCACTGGGTAAAAGGCGAACAGGAATTATGCAGAATAGAAACTGTCTCAGAAAGGGGAGATAAGCAGAGATCCTTGGAGGACAGTGAGCTTAGAGGCAGGGGGCTGGGGCAGTTCAGGAGCAAGACTGGGCATCGGGAGCCTCCCGTGCTGAGTGAGCTTAAGGAGCCGTCTATTATTATTATTGAGATGGGGTCTCACTATTTTGTCCAGGCTGGTCTTGAACTCCTGGGCTCAAGGGATCTCCTCACACACATGCACAGAGGGGAGCAAATCTCAGTGGAAATCCAAAGGGGGAATGGGGACGAGGGGACAGAGGAAAGCCTCCCTAATGGGCACTGTGAACACTATTTAGGTACTGGGCACACCAACAGCCCTCACTCGACCATTATGTAACCAAAAACATTTATACCCCCTTAATATTTTGAAATTACAAAAAAGAACCCTCTGAAAATCAGGCCTCTCGCCACCCCCAAACATTATCCGCTGTGCTCAGGGATAGGAAGTGAAACTTCGCACCCTCAAAGCTATCTTCCTCCAGCTACTGACTTTCCTAGTGTCTAACTTCAAATGTATCAGCACATCTGAAAGTGACATCATCTATTTACCCCCTGAATAAATATTTACTGAGTGCCTAGGAGGACCAGACACTCTCCTGGAGATGGGGACACAGTAGTTTATATTCTAACGGGGCGAGGAAAACAACAGACAAGATAAATGTGTCATATGACTTGCATCTATTAACTAATCGTGAGTGCTGAGAAAAATTAATGCAGCAAAGGAGGAGAGGAAATGCCGGGGGCAGACTGTGAACGTTCACAGAGCACGGCCAGAGAAGGGCTCCCCGGAGAAGGTGAGGTTATGCCCCAGCTCCAGCTTGCTGGGGGCTTTCAGCACTCCCCCTGTAAGACAAAATCCTGTGAAGCCCAGGCTCCCCCTTGTAAGCGCTCCCCTTACCAGGTGTGGAAGCTTGTGAAACTCAGCTGGCTTGTGTTAAGGATTCCCTGTCCCCTACTGAAAGCCCCTTATAAAAGGTTTCCACTCCTGTTTCTAGGGGTTGAGAGTCTGAGGCGTGAGTCCACTCTCGGCCTGGCCAATCAATAAAGGACCCTTGCTTAGTTTGGACTCAGCGTGCTGGCGTTTCTCTATTCCACTCGCTTTGGGCATAACAGGAACATTTGGAGTAAAGGCCTGAAGAAGGAAAGGAGGGAGGCAGCCACATTCAGTGACACGGACTTGGGGTTGTGCAGGTGAGCAAGATCAAACAAGACAGCCGAGGGTGTAGGCAAAGGGGTGGTTATGAAGACGTTTTGAACATGGGATAAAGATCAAGAAGGAGGGCAGAGGTGGACAAAGGTTCTGCAGTAACAGTGAGGTGGATTTGGGGTCCTAAAGGGACACAGGGCTGCTCACGGACACTGTGATGGATAATGTCAAGGTCAGAAGTAGTGTCACACAGGTGACGGAGGTCAATGGATGAGGCTGCCGCAATGGTAATTTCATGATAGGTGCAGGTGTTGATAATTCCTTTGTATTAGGCAAGGGGAAAGAGAGAGCCTGATAATTTTAAAATATGCTGAATGAAAAATTCCGGCAATAGCATCCGCCCACAATTCATTTGGACAGGATATCCAGCTCCTCAAAGCATCGACGACTTTTCAGATGATATGAAGATGAGGACGTCATTATTTATTTAGAGTTAGGGGACTCATAAAAAATGTTAAACTATTCATACCCAAGGAAAGGAATAAGACTAATAACACCCCTGTGCCCACTACCCAGCTTCAGAAATAGCACACTATCAGGACAGCTGGGGTCCCTGTGCTGTCTCCGAATCTTGAATTAAGTTTGTTATATGAAACTGCCTTATTCTAGAGAAACTGAAGAAGAAGCAACTCCGCACTCTGGGCCATTAATGCAAGAGTAGCTGTGGAAATGAAAATGTTGGTAAGACCCAGTCTTCAGCAAGTACAGGGAATCAGGAAAGGCTACCGAGAAAATGCAGGCCCCAGAGAACACACAGAAGTGTGGGACAGAATTTGGACGTCTCACAGCCTTGAGCTGGCATTCAAGGAATTTCAAGTAGTTTCAAATCTTAGAGGACAGGATAGCCTGAGAGAGCACTGGGGTTTACAATCCCAAATAGACGAGCCTCATTAAAATCTGCACTGTTAATTAGTCAGATGTAAGCACTCCAATTTGTACAAATACTCAACACATGGAATCCCACAAAGGCATAAATGTATTCATGATCTATGTATATAGGACCTAATAAAAGGAAACAAAATATCGACTATATGAAGAAATAGATTTCAGGGTGCTAAATATACATGTAGATCATAGATTAAAAATTATTTAACCATATAAAAGATATAACTACTATTAAAGCAATTAGAGAGTGAAAAAATGAAAAATAAAAGTAGGGAAATTTCAAGAACAACAGGGAGCTTCACGGCCCTGAAAACAGACTATGGAGAGACAAGCGTGTAAACACAATGATGGCAGCGGGAGTGAGACGCCCGTCACACAAACCTAAGGAAATGTACGCTCTGTCTCTGGGAAAATGAACATCCGGATATTTTAGACATTTTGATGAATGACTGAATTTTTCTTCTCAGCCAGATGACTAATACCAAGTTAAAAAAAAAAAAATCTTAGAGGCAGGTAGACAAGAAAGCCCGGGAGACTTAACCAGAGTCCCTAGGGTTGGCACTGGGAAAGAGGATGCACCTGCTGGCCCCTGCTGAGTTACAGAGAGGAAGGGCTCTGAGAGAAGAGGAGGGCAGGAGCTTGAAGCAGAGGAAATGGAAAAGCAAGGATGAAGCAGAAATAACGGGGCGGAGGACAGAGATTTCGCCGTCTGCTATTTCATTGCAGATCCAAAGATGAGAAATTCTGTACAGTGATACAATTTGTTTTATAGAATACTGAACGACATTAAAAAAAGAATTTTTATGAACTGTAAATTTTAGAGTCAAAAAAATACAAGTAGAAGAATGAAATCATTTAGAAAGCAATGCAACTGAAATGCAAGTCTCCAGATTCCTAAACCTTAAAACATCAGCTATTTTTTGGAGCTAAGATTATTACCAGTTATAGTTTCATCTTTTTAAATACAGGTCAACTAATTTAAATTGCATACGAACTTGCTGGCCACCCAGTATTTGCTTTGCTTCTTTCTTACTATAGAAGTGTTTTTGTGTTGTTGCTAAAATAAGAGTTTGATTGTCCGAGTCAGAACGACAGAGCCGGCGTGGCAAGAGCTTGCTTCACTGTTAGTTTTGGAAGGAAGTTGACAGAAACGGCAACAAAAGCACATTTATTAATAAGTGAGTTTTCTTAAGACGGACAGGGAATCAGTATCACATCCTAATTAAACATGCAGCAGTTTTACACAAGCTCTTTTCAAATGTACAGTTGCATTTTGAAAACCTTAAAAGGGGGGTTAGCTGTTAAGGCAAATTCAAAATAATTATATATACGCGTGGACCTATAAAATGGTGCAGCTGTCCTGTAATTAGGCTTTGGCAGCCAAGGAAGCTTTCAAGAGCCACAGTGCTGGGGGCTGTGCTATGGTCATTATACGGTGCTAATGTGCAGTCGTATTCAGTGATTTCAAAAGTCATCTTAAGTCTTGGAGTCTGAATGTGTATTTTAACGGATGTGACTATTTCAGCCGTGCTGACGGTATTTTTTGTCCTCAATCAGGCACAACCTTGTCTGCAGAATCATCTGTACAACAGAGCAAGCAAAACCACTGATGTCCTAAGTAACGCTTAACTTTAATGCCTCCAAATTTTATTATTTTATCTCCAAAGAAAAATATGTAGTTTCCATCCAAGACTACGGTAATCAAGGCTTCTTCATGAAAACATTTTTCTTAAATAATTGCCTTTACTACAGAATTCAGTTCCTGAAACCACAAATTTCACTTCTGATCGTCACAGGACAAATAAGCTTCTGGATGGCATATTGATAATTTGCACAATTTACAGATTACCCGGAAAAAGGGAGCAAGATAAGTAATCCACCAGGATGCAGCGATGGTTTATCAGGCAGTATTTTTCTTCTTATGTTCTCTATCAGCTTTTTCTATAGCCCAGATCTATAAATGGTGGTTATTGGCACAAATACCCAAGTAAAATAGGATGATAGTAGGGAAAATATTATGTTTAAAATCAAGATGTGCTGTTGCAGCGGGTTTAAAACCAGCAAACAGCCTCAGTGCCTGTGGCTCAAGTGGCTAAGGCGCCAGTCACATACATCTAAGGTGGTGAGTTCAAATCCAGCCCGGGCCTGCCAAACAATGACAGCTACAACCAAAGAATAGCCAGGCATTGTGGCAGGCGTCTGTGGTCCCAGCTACTTGAGAGCCGGAGGCAGGAGACTCGTTTGAGCCCAGGAGTTGGAGGTTGCTGTGATGCCACGGCACTCTACCCAGAGGGACAGCTTGAGGCTCTGTCTCAAAAAAACAACAACAACAACAACAAAAAAAACCCCCAAACCCCAGCAAACATCCCTTGAGAATGAGCGCATGCTGCTGTTTAGTGAATAACATACTTAAAAATTGCTTGTTTACAAAATGAGTAAGGTGGTTCAGGTCCCTGCAGATAGGTCCGGTCACTAAACCATATACGACTGTTAATCTGGACTCTCATTTGGATCTGGGACCTTGGGAAACAAGAGAAGTACAACATAGAAGTACAAAATTTCTGGGTAAATGAAGTTCACCACTGGAAGTGTCCAGACTGAGACCATCTGTCATCCTACACCACACTTCTCTGCCTTGTAAATAGATGGACAGGGACCTAATCCTCCTTTTCTAAACAGTGTCGCTGTCACTGTTAACACTTTTGCGTTGTAATGGATTCCTGTCACATAACTGATGCCTAAGTGCTCACGAAATATTTTTTGAGGGACACTATTGCACGTATAGGGATATTTGCATCCGAGTCATTTGATTGTAGGATGGCTCTGATTGAGTGTTAAATATGTGTATGCTTTTTAAAAAGTGTTTTTAAAGAGGCTCTTTTTGTAATATCAGGCATTCTGCCTTCCCTTTTTTCCATTGTTGGTTTCCTGCTGATACCATACCTCTTCTGTGTTTAAATTTTTTTTGAGACAGAGTCTCACTTTGTCACCTGCCTGGGGCACAGTGGCATCATCATAGCTCACTGCAGCCTCAAACTCCTGGGCTAAAGTGATTCTTCTGCCTCAGTCTCCTAATTATCAGGGACTTCAAAAGGACACTACTACACACGGTTCATCTTTCTATTTTTTTTTTTTGTAGAAACAGGGCTTTGCTTTTGCTTCAGGTGGCTTTGAACTCCTGACCTCAAGTGATCCCCTTGCTGTGGCCTCCGGAGTGCCGAGATTGCAGGTATGAACCACTGCGCTCAGCAGTGCGTCCTTATTTCTAACATTTCATACGTGCCACTGACTGAGTAACCAGGTAACTCAAGTTTGGTAGAATTGCCTGTAAATTCAGAATAAAGAGACTCAGTACGGTCTGAGGGCCTCAGCTATAAATGAAACTCAGAAGTTTGTGATATTGTCCTGGTTTTTGTTTATTTTCTAGAGAATTGAAATGTCTAGGTAAGTGTGGTGTTTATATAACTAATGAGTAAATTTTACAATAAAATATGTACAGCCATATTTTAAACTTCCTCTGAGTTTTCAAAAATTTAATTGTGATAAAATATACACTTCATAACATTTTCCGTCTTAGCCATTTTTTAGTGTAGCGTTCAACGGTGTTAAATACACTACCAACATTGGTGTGCAACCAATTTCTAGAATTCTTTTAATTCTTTTCGTTGGGCAAAAGTGAAGATCTGACCCTATTTTTTTTTTTGAGACGGAGCCTCAAGCTATCCCCCTGGGTAGAGTGCCATGGCATCACGCTCACAGCAACCTCCAACTCCTGGGCTCAAGCGAGTCTCCTGCCTCAGCCTCCCAAGTAGCTGGGACTACAGGCGCCCGTCACAATGCCTGGCCATTTTTTGGTTGCAGCCATCATTGTTGTTTGGCGGGCCGGGCTGGGGATTCGAACCCGCCACCTTAGGTATGTGTGGCTGGCACCTTAGCCGCTTGAGCCACAGGCGCCAAGCCCTGTGGATAGTTTTAAAAATGAGAATTAGGAAAATAAAAGGACAGGAAAAAAGTAGAAAATGTAGAAAACAGAGCATGATAAAAATGAAAAGAAATTAAAATTAATATTTTATGGTGGAGGAGGGAGGATGTGTCTACAAAAGGATAGCGTGAGGGAGATCTTTGTGGTGGTGTGATCCAGAAGCATACGTGCACATTACACCAGTGTCAATTTCCTGATGCTGATATTGTAAGTACAGAAGACTCAGCCATTGGGACCTCCCTGTACTATCTTTGTAACTTCTTGCAAATCTCTTTAATTATTTAAATAGAGGTAAAACAATTAGTATCCCCAGAAGATGTTACATCCAGAACAAGAATGGTATACTATAAAAAATAATCAAAGAAAAAAGATTTCTTTGAGATTAAAAACGGGAAACTTCCAAGAAATGAAAATTGAAAGACAATATTGAAGAAATGTAACATAAACAGAAGTGAAGTTAAAGCAGTGGAAAATACCGGAAAAAAGAAAAAGAAAATTAAAAGATCAGTTTAGGAAACCCTATACGAACTATGAGGAGTGTCATACAGGTAAGGGAAGTAAGAAAACAGGAGGAAATCATCAAAGCAATAAAATCAGATTACTTCTCAGAACCGAAGAGCTTGAGTTCTAGGTGACAGAGCTCACTGAGTGCCAAGCAAAACACCCACACTGAAACTTATTCTGAAATTATAAACATATGAGATAAGGATTCCGGCGTGGCACTCATAGCTCAGTCGTTATGGCATCAGCCACATACACTGGGACTGGCGGGTTTGAACCTGGCCCGGGCTTGCTAAACATCAATGACAACTACTATAACAACAACAACAACAAAAATAGCCAGGCACTGTAGCGGGTGCCTGTAGTCCCAGCTACTTGGGAGGCTGAGGCAAGAGAATTGCTTGAGCTCTAGAGTTTGAGGTTGCTGTGAGCTGTGATGCCACGGCACTGTACCCGGGGTGACATAGTGAGACCCTGTCTCAAAAAAAAAAAAAAAAAAAAAAGAAAGAAAGAAAAAAGATAAGAATTCCAAACACTTCTGGAAAGAACAACTCCTAAAAGAGCATGAATCAGACCAGCAGCAGACTGCTTAGTAGCGTCATCAGAAGTTGGGAGATAATGAAGAAATACCTTCTCATTCTGAGTGGCAGTGATCTTCAATCCAGAATTTTATAGTCTTTGCAAACTGCATTAGAGTAAAGGTATTTTCAGACATACATGCCCTCAAAGCAATGTTCTTTGTTTTATACTTTCTTGGGAAACTACGGTAGGATGTGCTCCAGCAAAACAAAGGAGTAAACCAAGAAAGTGGAAAACAGAAGAGAGGATCTGACTCCAGAGACTGGACAAAGAAGAGCCCTGAGATGACAATAAAGGAAAGGGACAGGAAAACCCTGTGCAGCAGGCCTGAGAAGAAAACAGTCCAAGCTGGAACAGAAGGATAGAGGGCTCCAGGGAAAACACAAAGAATAACTGATACATTTGAGTGTCTGGAAAATGTTACGGATGGGTACATGGCAGTAATGAAGAATATTAGGGAATATTAATCACTGGTACATAAAATATCTCGGATGAAAACAAAGAAAATACTTATTCTAAGAAAAACAAAGAATTATATATGTAAAAAGACTACAGTGCACATGTCATGGAAGAGGTGTGATGTTTGGCTTTACCAAAAGCTATATGGTAACAACACCAGAGGAATGGTAGGTGGGGAAGTGGGAATAGGAAATGGAATAGGTTACATATTTTTTCTTACTGTGATGGAAAGTCATAAGTACTATTAAAAACAGATAGAAAAAATTATAACTTAAGCATATTGTTGGGAAATAGGGAGGTAAATACCAGCAGAAAGAGCCAGAAAAGTTGAGAGTGGTTTCTTCCGGGAACAGAATTTGGAAAGATGGGTCCAGGGCTGTGGGTTTCATTATTAGTCTTTAGCACATTTTAAGTTTTAAAACTATGTACTTATATAAGTGTTTGAAAAAATTAATATTGCTGCAATCACCAAGAATTTGATAAGTATTATATATAATTAAAATAGGTAAAAAAATCAAATTACTTAAAATAAAAATCAAATAAAACCTCCATTACACAAAAATAGTTTTCACTGGAACCCCCACAAGCATTCTGTCAAATATCTGTGTGTGAAATATAGAAGAAAGATACAAATCAAGATAAAACGAGCCAAGCTGAGAGATTGTATTTTAAATGACAAATTTCTGAACATCCTGTGTGTAGTATGTTATCAGTCCAGCCTCCTCTCTTGTATCCTCCACTGTACTAAGTCTATGTCAATCTTCAGAAAGATCATCTTTAACATATTCAATCATTAAGAAAAATCCAATTATGTTCAATCTATTTACTTTCAAGAATAGAATAATGCCTTTGAAACCTTTTACAATGTCAGTAGTTGGTGCAGAAATGAGTAAGGGGTCACATCTATCTTATGTGTTTCTGTAATCCCACATCTATGGCTATGCTCGGTGCATAGTAAGTACCCGGTAAATTCTTATTTGGTAAATCATTATTATTAACTGAGAAAGTCATTTGACCGCAAAGGATTCTTCTTTCTTTGCATTCTAATTCGTCAGGCTTTTATCACACATACCCATGTGATGTCCCACATTTCTGATTTTAATAAAGATTTGGCTTTTTCCCATTAAATAGTTTTATATTTTAAAGATCACAATAAATAAGCCACCAACCCTGTCTATCCTTGAAGTCTGCCTGAAAATAAGGCTGGTTTCTCCTGCACTCACATTGCCCAAATTCCCTGCTATGAGAGACCACCCTCCACAGCCCTGCAAAAGTGTCATTCCCTGCTCAGTCACATCTTGTGGCTTATTATACCATAGTTATTTTGAGGTCTCTGCTGATTTGACCAGAAAGGGCACCTGACCTGAGAGAAGGCAACTGGCCAGCCAACAACCTCTGAGGCTTTAAAATGAACTGGGCCAATCAAATCCTCTGTCTTAGAAATTTGGATTCAGAAAATGAGGATATGGAGTTAGGTGGTGCCAGTAACATATATCAAAAAGATGGCACAGGCTCAGAGCCTGTAGCACAGTGGTTATGGCACCAGCCACAAACATCAAGGCTGGCGGGTTCGAACTCGGTCTTGGCCTGCTAAACAGCAATGGCAAGTGCAACCAAAAAATAGCCAGTACTACGGTGGGCACCTGTAGTCCCAGCTACTTTAGAGGCTGAGGCAAGAGAATGGCTTAAGCCAAAGAGCGTGAGGTTGCTGTGAGTTGTGATGGCATGGCACTCTACTGAGGGTGACACAGTGAGATTCTGTCTCAAACATAATAATAATAATAACAATAATAATAATAAAATAAAGATGACACAGAACTGAGTGGGGCTGTGAGAAGCAAAAGCAAAGTTCTGACGAAGCAGAAACTGAATATGTAGAAGAAGCCAGTTGGTTGTAGGATAAGAATAAAGGGACTCAGAGTGTAAATAAAGTCCTACTAAAACCAGAGTCCTGGAGGTTAGATTGGCTGAGGGTGTAGGAGTGCCTGAGAGGCAGCTCAGATCACCAGCCATGGATACAGAAACCCTCTCTAGATTAGTCCCTGTAACAGCTTTTGTTTTAAAATTTCAGAGGCACTTCATCTTCTCTATTACTTTATTTATATTCTTGTATAAATTCTCTTTACTCCAGCTAACTTGAAAAGTCTGTGTTGCTTGCAACCAAATGACTCACCAGAAGAAACCTGGACTGTGTTATCAAGACTTTGTTGCAGCTGGGCATGGTGGCTTATACCTGTAATCCTAGCACTCTGAGATGCTGAGGCAGGTGGATCACTTAAGTTCAGGAATTCAAAGATCAGCCTGAGCAAGAGTGAGACTTTGTCTCTACTAAAAGTAGAAAAATTAGCTGGATGTGGTGGTGGATGCCTGTAGTCCTAGCTACTTGGGAGACTGAGGCAAGAGAAGGACTTGAGCCCAGGAGTTTGAGGTTGCTGTGAGCTATGACACCACAGCACTCTACCCAAGGTGATAGAGTGAGACTCTGACATAAAATAAAATAAAATAAAATAGACTGCTGTTTGATGTTGACAAAGGAAACTTTTGTTATGGGTTTCATACAAACAAGAGAGGATAGCAAACACAAATGAATATGCCAAGAGTACTATGGTGTGAAGAAGGTACGGGCAGTCCCTGGATTACGAATGAGAGGTTTTGCAGGCTTGTTCTTAAGTGGCATTTGTACGTAAGTTGGAACAGATACGTTTACCTATTATTACCTGTGATAGCCTCTGTTCGTATGTGTAAATTGTATGTTTAAGTCAGGTGTTTATCACTTGGGGTCTGCCCATCATCAGTACTAAAAGTATTGGTTTCCCCTGACAAGTGATGGTAGGTGTTATTCGTGAATCGCAGGAAATCACGTACTCATTTCCCTCTTAGGGTGAAGGAGAAACACTCTTTCACTCCTGGTTCCAGGTACCTGGCGTAGTGTCGTACACACATGAGTTGCTCAATAAATATTTAGGGAATAAAAGAATTCTCATGTATCTGGATTGGATTTTACTGAAAGACAAATGCAGCAACATTTTATTTGTTGTAAAGAGAGAAATTAGCATTAAAAAAGTCAAAATGGACTTTTGGCAGGAGATATTGCCATGGTTGCTCAATAATTCGTTATTTATAAAGCACTTCATGCCAGGCACTACGTGAGAGGCTTGGGCTATAGAGCAAAAAAGACAGACCACAGTGCCTGACCTCCAGGAGACTGTAACTAACCATTGAGTATCACAGAATCTGAATAAATAATTACACAGGCTCTGAATGTTATAAAGAAATGAGTTAACATGTCACAAAAGTTTGTAAGGGGGAAGCTTTAGCCCAGGTTGGAGGTCAGGGAACATTTCCTTAAAGAAGTGATGTTTCAGCTAAATCAAGAAAACTAGCTGAGGCATGATTCCAGCATGTGCAAAGGTCCAGGGGCTGGAGGAATGTGGCCAATGTGAGGAACTGAAAGAAGTCCAGGGTCTCCACTGGCAGGCTGCATGATGATAGCACCCCAGGATAGGACAGCAGAGGTCAGCGGAACCGGACCACTTGGGACTGGAAAGCCACAAAATGATTTTTTTAAAGCTAACTTGTATTTTATCAAATATTAAAAAACAATTGTATTCAAAAGACATGTTTATTTATTTTGAACTGACACATACATTTTTTACATGTTTATGAGGTACATCGTGATGTTTCAATATACACGATGTGTAGCGAACAGATCAAGGTAACTGGCATACCCATCACCTCAAATATTTGTCATTTCTCTGTTTAAGGAACAGTCAATATTTCTTTTAGCTATTTGAAAATAGGTGTACAATATATTATTGTTAACTGTAGCCATTCTACAGTGCAATAAAATGCTAGAACTTGCTCCTTCCATCTAGCTGTAATTTCACATCCTTTAACAAACCTCTCCCTATCCCACTTCCTCCAACCATGTCCACCCTCCAGTAACCTCTGTTCTGCTTTTTACTTCTAGGAGATCAACTGTTTTTAGCCTCCACGTAGCAGTGAGAACACATGGTGTCTAACTTTCTGATTCTGGCTTATTTTAACTAACATAATATCCCCTAGTTCTATCCGTGTTGCCATGAAGGACAGAATTTCTTTTGTAATGGCTTAATAGTATTCCACCACATATCTGTGTGTCTTAGCATTTTATTCATCCATTCATCTGTTGTTGGACACTAGGTTTGATTCCAGATCTTGACTCAATTTTGGCCAAGTGCTGTAATAAAATAGGGATTTAAATATCTTTTCAATACAGGGCACCCCCAAAAGCTACCCCTAAAGTTGTCATACATCAGGAAAATGGGAAATTGTAGCTAAATGTACCTTTACTTACAAAATGTTCATTGCAAGATTTGACAAAGAGGTGGCTATAGTACTTCAACATGTAGAGCATATTTTGTAAATATTTGGTAAAATTTTTCATGAATATTTTGTGAATATAGGAACATTTAGTTATAATTGCCCATTTCCCTAAGGATGGCTATGTTATGTGTGACTTTTTGAAATCACCATGTATATTAATTTCCTTTCCTTTGGATAAATGCCTAGTGTTAGAGTGTTAGATCACATGGTAGTTATACTTGTAATTTTTTTTTTTTTTTCAGTTTTTGGCCGGGACTGGGTTTGAACCTGCCACCTCAAGCATATGGGGCCAGCGCCCTACTCCTTTGAGCCACAGGTGCTGCCCTTTTTTTTTTTTTTCTGAGACAGAGTCTTAAGTTGTCACCCTCAGTAGAGTACGGTGGCGTCACAGCTCACAGCAACCTCAAACTCTTGGGCTTAAGTGATTCTCCTGCCTCAGCCTCCTGAGTAGCTAGGACTACATGCACCTGCCACAATCCCTGGCTATTTTTTTGGTTACAGTTGTCATTGTTGTTTGGCAGGCCTGGGCTGGATTCAAACCCACCAGCTCTGTTGTATGTGGCTGGTGCCCTAGCCAATGAGCTACAGATGCTGAGCCTATACTTGTAATTTTTTGAGGAACCCCGGTACTATTCTCCATAGTGGCTCTGCAAAATTACACCCTCACAAACAGTGTATGAGTTCCCTTTTCTCCACATTTACTATTTTTTGTCTCTTTATTCATAGTCATTCTAACTGGAGTGAGATGATGTCTCATTACGGTTTCGATTTTCATCATCCCTTATTAGTAATGTTGAACAATTGTTTTCATTTATTTATTGTCCTTTTTTGTCTTCTTTTAAGAAATATCTATTTAGATCATTTGCCAATTTAATTGGGTTGGTTTTCTTTCCTTTTTTTTTTTTTTTCATTTAAGGTGTTTAAAGGCCTTGGATATTCTGGATAATGATCCCCTATCAGTGAATACTTTGCAAACATACTCCCCCATTCTGTAGGTTGTCTCTTTACTCTGTGATTGTTTCCTTTGCTATGTAGAAGATTTTCACATCAGTTTACATTATCCCATTTGTTTATTCTTCCTTTAGTTGTGTGCGCTTTAGAGGCCTTATTCATAAAATTTTTCTAGATCAATGTTCTCAAGTTTTCCCCCTATATTTTCTTCTAATACTTTTGTAGTTTCCAGTATAATGCCTTTGATCCATTTTTAGTTAATTTTTGGACATAGTTCAGGGTGAGAAGTGGGAGTCTAGTTTCTTTCTTCTGCATATGGATATTCACTTTTCCTGGCACCATTCGTTAAAGAGGTTGGCCTTTGTCCAAGAAATGTTCTTCAGCTTTGTCAAAAATCAGTTGGCTGTAGATATGTATATTAATTTCTGAGTTCTCTATTCTATTCCATCAATTTATGTTTCTGGTTTTTTTTTTCTAGGTATATTCTTTTTTTAATTTTTTTTATTGTTTGGAATTCATTGAGGGTACAAAGAATTAGATTACACTTATTGCATTTGTTAGGTAAAGTCCTCTTATAATTGTGTCTCACCTCCAAGAGGTGTACCATACACCGTGACTACCCCTCCCCCCTTCCCCTCTCCCCACTTGCTCATTCCCGTACTGCCCCCTTGTATTAGCTTATCTGCTGCCTTCATATTAGAATTGAGTACATTGGATTCTTGCTTCCCCATGCTTGTCATGCTTTACTAAGAAGAAAGTGTTCCACCTCCATCCAGGTTAATACAAAACATGTAAAGTCTTCATCTTTTTTAGTGACTGAATAGTGTTCCATGGTATATATATATGCCACAGCTTGCTAATCTATTCCTGGCTTGGTGGGCATTTAGGCTGTTTCCATATTCTGGCAATTGTAAATTGAGCTGCAATAAACAGTCTAGTGCAAATGTCAACTTCACATTTTAGAAAGCTCACTTTTGAAGAGTTATATGGAAAGTTGGCTGGAGTGGGAGGAAGGGTTGATGCATATGGCTGAATCATTTAGTGAGCTATCACAATTGAGAGGTAATGGTGACCTATAGTGAGATAGTGGCTGGCAGTGGAGCCAGAGACATGTGGCAGTATTAGAGACACATGTAGGAGGTGGAGATAGAATTGACAGGACTTATTAAGTTTTTTGAAGTGAAGAAGTGAAAAGTGGCATGAAAACATAAAATACTTCAACCATTCAACTTAATCCCTATACTGTGTGTATGTGGGAGTGGGTGGCAGTGAGGGATGTTCTCAAAAATCAGAAGTGTATGTGCTCAGCAATACATACATACATACATACATATTGACTTCATAGTTGCATATTTTTGTGTGTCATCATGAGAGTGTCAGAGATTAAATTAAAACCACCAAGAAACATTAGTAAATTTATTGTTAAACTTGTCAAGGGTGGGGATAACGCCGTGAAGAAAATGGCAGTGTACAAATGGATTGAACATTTTTCTAAGGGGAGAGAAAACATCACTGATGAAGAGAGGTCAGGACAGCCAGTAACAAGCAGAACTGATGAAAACCCTGCAAAAATTTGTCAAATTGTGTGTCAAAATCATCAGCTGACTGTGAGAAACACGGAAGACCAAGTAAACATAGATAGAGAAATAAGAAAATCTTAACTGAAAATCTTGGCCAACAACTCACGGGTCTTGTGTCACAACAATGCACCAGCTCACATGGCACTGTCTGTGAGGGGATTTTGAAGCCAGTAAACAAATAACTGTATTGAAACACCCTCCCCACACCCCTGATCTGGCTCTCCAGTGACTTTTTTTCTTTACCTGAAGATAAAGGAAATACTGAAAGGAAGACATTTTGATGACATTCAGGACATCCAGTGTAATATGCTAAGAACTTTCATAGCTATCCCAGAAAAGAGTTCCACAACTGGTTTGAAGGATAGATTAGGTGCCGGCATCAATGCATAGCTTCCCAAGGAGAGTACTTCAAAGATGACTGTAGTGATATTCAGCAATAAGATACATAGCACTTCTTCTAGGTTGAGTTCACGAACTTAATTGTCAGCCCTCATAGGGAGTCTTTGCTCTGCTATCTGAGTTATAGTAGTCCTGAATGAAGTATGAGTTTACTGAGCTAATACCCTTGAACTTACTAATACAATAAAGAATGATAGTAGAAGTTAGAGCCTATGGTAGACATTCTCTGTTTGCTCCTCCAGATTTGCTCACTATCCTCTCCACCCTGCTATCTGGCCCAGGTGGTCTACCTGTAAGCTCTGTGTCCTTGGCTCCCAGCTTTATAGCCTCCAGGTGAGTTTGACAACTAGAAACCCTGGAAGGAGATGGAGAGAGAAAAGAGAGTGAGGTAGGGGCATCTGTTAACCCTGGTTTCTACCTGAGAGGTTGCTTTGGGTTGGCCATGCCACTTAATCTCAGTGTCTGTCAAGGTAGCTATTCTGGATAGTTCCCTCTATTTTGGGGTCCTGGAAACTTCTTTACCTCTCTGTTTAGGCTAGGAAGTGGTAAGAGCTCTGCCACTGGTAGCCAAGGTTACATCACAATTTCATGTTCAACTACTCCTTATCTATACCTTTGTGAGCATACAGTATTGTGTCTGCTCCCCACCTCTAAGTCTCTGACCTTGCTCCTGCGGATAGCTTGCAGAGAAGTGGGTACTCCTGCTGTGGAGTTATACACATGCCTGATCCGGGGTGTGGAGAGCTGAAGTAATAGATACCAGGGGGGCTGGAGGATCAGTGAGCCCAGCTGTTGCCCCACAGCAATTCATGAAAATGTGCGTATGTTGCAATAAAGTCTGACCAACATCAGTCTTCAGAGAGGAAACACAGTGCCTTGTGCCAGTATATCTTGTGGCCAACTCTAAATAGAAACACCCCAGAAAGGGAAATTTGAAAAATATAGGTCAGCTTAGCTAAGTTGACACGTAAACACACCATAGAAATGCCACTACTGTTTTTTCTAAGTTTCCTCTAATATTTATATGGCACCAAGATGGGGCATTGTGATTAAGGCAATATTTGTGATCTGTGAAGGGAGTGACTGGAGGATGCCAACCCTGCGAGAAAGTTAATGGGATAACAATTTTCAAGCCCTAATCAGAGCTGACACTGGATTTTACTGTATGAGAGCAAAACTGAGGGGGGGGGTACTTATTTGAAAATGTTTGTCTACTTGCCTGAGGAAGTTGTGGGTTTACTGTATCTGTGGGCACATGGGGAAGAGAGTCATCCATTAAAAACAAAATCCCTGCGCATGACGTGTGAAGGTCTCCTGTTTGCATCGATTGGGAAACTCAAGCCAAAAGTGCATATGCACACTAAGCCAGAGCTATTGAAACCCCGAGAGTTCTAACTAAAACAAATGAAAGATTTTCCTAACTTGGGGTTCATAGTACTCCCATGGGAAAAATAATTCCTACTAAAGATGAGAAAATGGTAAAGAAATTGCTAGCCAAAAGAGGAAATCATCTACCATAAAATCAAATCAGCATGGGCTCGGCACTTGTGGCTCAAGTGGCTAAGGTGCCAGCCACATACACCTAAGGTGGTGGGTTCGAATCCAGCCCAGGCCACCAAACAACAATGATGACTGCAACCAAAAAGTAGCCGGGCGTTGTGGCAGGTGCCTGTAGTCTCAGCAACTTGGGAGGCAGAGGCAGGAGACTCACTTGATCCCAGGAGTTGGAGGTTGCTGTGAGCTGTGATGCCACAGCACTCTACCCAGGGGGACAGCTTGAGGCTCTGTCTCAAAAAAAAAAAAATCAAATTAGCATGCATAACAAATAGGAGATGAGCACATTAAGACTTTGAGATAACAGCATAACCTGAAAAAGAAGCATGTTTATAATAACTTAATTTTAATAGTATTAGGAATCATAATAAAAGAATAGTTATGGTGAAAAAGTCAGAGTTGATAACAAATCAAACATTTCTAGAAAGAAAAAGTCATTAATAATACTGCAATGTATGAATTAAATGGCATATTAGAAATAGTTGAAAATCAGAAGATAAATGTGAGGAAATGATCTTGAATGCAAAATACCAAAATAAGTACATGGAAATATAAATGAGAAGGTAAAAGATGTGGAAGATCAAAGAAGACGTTAACAAGTACATCTAGCAAAAAATCTAGAAGGAGAACATAGACAGCGTGGAGGGAAAAGCTCTGGTGCTTTTTATTCCTCTGTATTCCTTTCTGTCTAATAAATCTTATCTTACCACTGGTCTGTGGGCCATGGGTTAATTCTTCAAATCCACGAGACCAAGGACCTACTGCAGAAAGAAATTCTGGTCACACTCTCACAGCACACCATTTGAAAACCACTGCCTAGAAGCTGGAAAAGACAAGGAAACAGACTTTTCTCTGGGGTCTCTCAGAGCTGGAACACATCCTTACTGACATCTTAATTTTAAGCCAGTGAGACTCATTTCAGAATTCACAACTCCAGAAGTGTGTGATAATGTGTTTTAAGGCTGTGGTCCCCAACCCCAGGGGAGCAGACTGGTAGCAGGAGCAGGGCTTGCACAGCAGGAGGTGCGTGGCGGGTGAGCAATGGGGCTTCCTCTGTAGTACAGCTACTCCTCCTTCCTCTGCCCCCTGTCAGACCAGCAGTGGCATTAGATTCTCATAGGAGCACAAACCCTACTGCAAGCTAGATCACATGCTCCTTGTGAGAAGCCACTCCCACCCTGTCCCCTGTAGAAAAATTGTCTTCCTTGAAACTGGTCCCTGGTGCCCAAAAGGCTGGACACCATGGTTTTCAGGCACTGCTTGGTGGTAATTGGTTATAGCAGCAATGTGAAACAAATATACCTTTTATCTGAACATTGTTATGGCTTCCCGAGAGCAGTTGTTACATCATCTTTTAGAAAGTGTGGCTTCTTAAGGACACATTTCGTGGCAATCTTTGGCAGAATCTGGGCTGACACAAGCTAGCCAAGACAGAAGCCTGTTTCTTTTGAGGGCACATTCTCTCACCTGCTGTTTCTCAGTTCTTTTTGAGCTCTTCTGGTCATAACTGGTTGAAAACAATGGCTTGCATTTGGAGGTCGTTACACTTGGGAATTTCAAGGTACTCTAAAATAGCTGGTAATCTGATTTGTTTTTCTCTTGCCTGATCATCTATTAGACTATGCTTACATCTACAGTCTGTCCATAAAGCACTGCCCTCTTGCACTGTGTCAGATGCTTTTTGCCAGGAAAGCACTAAGAAAGAGGCAACGATGAGGTTCCAGGGTGCCGGGGAGTGGCAGCAGGTGGTTTGTGGTCTCCACACTTGCAACACTCATCATCCTGTTTGTCGCAACTCTCTGAGGCGCCGTGAAAGGCTCCGCAGCAGGAATGGCCTCCTCTGTTGATCTACTTCCCTCTATTTGAGCACAGGCATTGGGAGTGGCATGTTTGATAGCCACACATTCACTAAGCTGCACAAGACTCTCAGCATGCATGGACACAGTAACGTGATCGTCAGCAGTGATGAGTTTGTCAGAAGAGGAGAAAATGCACAGAAAAAGGCCCAAACTACTTTTGACACAGCCATGCACACCCACGTGCTTCCCACCACACGGGGCTGTTGCTCTCAGCTTCTCTTGGTGGTGCTGATGTGGGTGCCGTGGCTCTAGCTGCTGGGAAGAGGAACACAGCCAAGTTATTCCTGGTTCTTTAAAGTAAGGAAGCTGTTCCCTTGTCTGGGGCAAGCCATAGAAGTGTGGGAGGGCTGACGATTTTTAGCCTTTCCTTTTTCTAATTTTTTCTTTCCTTTTACAAATACAATGGGTAAGGCCTGTTCCGGGTAAAACAGTGAAGCATGTAGTCTATTTATTTAGGAATCATGCCAGCCCTACTCCTCACAAAATTCAGCAAAACTACAAAACTAAACCACTAGAAAATAGAGAATTTAAAATAAAGACTATTAAAGTAACTGCAATAAGATATCCTTTTCCCATATGGTATTATTAAATAGGTTCAAAAACATCCTTTGATGGTTTGGCAAGTGTGTGGTGGAAAGGATGCTGGAGTGGCTTGCTGGGTATGTACCCCCACACGAGGTTTTCAGAAAGCAAGTTGGCTTTGTGTGTTGGAAACTTTAAGCATGTTTATTTTTGTAATCCTGGAATTATATTGGTTGGAATCCATCCTTTCTTTCTTTTCTTTTTTTTTTTTGAGATGGAGCCTCAAGCTCTCCCCCTGGGCAGAGTGCCATGGCATCACACTCACAGCAACCTCCAACTCCTGGGCTCTAAGTGAGTCTCTTGCCTCCGCCTCCCAAGTAGCTGGGACTACAGGTGCCCACCACAACGCCTGGCCATTTTTTGGTTGCAGACATCATTGTTGTTTGGCCGGCCTGGGCTGGGGATTCGAACCCGCCACCTTAGGTGTATGTGGCTGTCGCCTTAGCCACTCGAGCCACAGGTGCCGAGCTGCCATCCTTTCTTTATTCCCTTCAGTTTCTTCACCTGTAAAATAGAAGTGGTCATAGGAACTGTTCCACAGAGTCAGAAGAGGAGAAAAAGCACAGAGAAAGTCTCCAACTACTTTCGACACAGCCATGCACACCCCTGCGCTTCCCATCCCACGGGTCTGTCACTCCCAGCTTCTCTGGGTGCTGCTGATGTGGGCGCCGTGAGAATTCGATAACTGGCACACAGTGTGTGTGCACAATTGTTAGACATCATTATTGATGGAGAAATAAAGATCTTTTCAGGCAAAAATATTTCAATGTGTGGCATAAAAATTTAGGGTATCGATAGCTCTACGTACTGGAGTAAACCTAGAAATCATTTTAGGAAGAATGCTTAGGTTAACTTGGGAGCCTTCCACCCACTCACTTCCCAAGCAGTTGTTGAATCGGTCTCTTATGATGTCTGAAAGTTATGTAAATTGGAGGCCACAACTTAACTCAAGAGTGTCATGAAAAAAGTTAAGGACATCTTTGACATAGAAAACTACACGTTATATTTATGGGTTATTTGGGGGGTAAACGTAGTGTTCTCCTGAGACAACGTTCTAGGCAACGCATTGTTATCTGGAGTAGTGTGTTTGGTGTGGGATTATCAGTCTTTCCCATTGGGTTGTGTTGTAGGACCAGGACCTGTGTCTATTTGAAAGTTATCAAAGGGTTTTGGAGATGAATACTTCTCAGTGCATAAGGAAGGGGATTCCAGATCGGTTGGGGCTGGTAGCTTTGGCTTGTGGTTTAGACGGACAGCTCAGAGTCTGCTGAGTATAAAGAGGAGGATACAGTGGTTTGGGAGGGCTATGATGTGTGTGCACAGGAAACGCACCAGTGGTGACGGGGTGGAGACTGAGCTCCCTGCAATCTGAGAAAGAGGGAATTATCAGAATGCAGAGGGAGGCGGAGGTGCAGTGCAGGAATCTAGTGGGGGTTGGTTAGGAGGGGTAGACTTGTAGGTTGCCTAGTGCGCGGTCCCTCTCATATGTCCAGGAGCTGCCCTGAATGGTGTCTTCAAGCCTTATGCACATGGAAGCCTCCCTCCCCATCCTCCGTGCTATACAGATAAACCTGGGCCCTACCCACCCCCATCCTCACCCCTACAGTGCCATAAAACTTGCTTCTGTCCAGCTACCCCATGGAGACAACGCCTCAGGATACCTCTAAACCCAAAGGGGCCCTGGGGGTCTTGGTGTTCTCAGAGGAGCTCCCTGCCCCGTGCTTGAGGTAGGGATTCTGCTAAATTGAGCAAAATCTAGGTTTTGACTGGTGTTTTTCAACCTTTTTTATCTCCTGGTACACTTGAACCTACAGTTAAACGTCCGTGGCACACTTAAATTATGTTCATCAAAAAAAAAAAAAAAGAGTAGAAAAAGTATACTTACTGTGCTTTGAACTTCTTTCAAATATAATTAATGATCTTTAACAATGTTGATAGCACACCTAAGATCCTCTTGCAGCATACTAGTTGGAAATCCCTGATGGAGACCCTTAAACTGGGACTGTGCTTAACAGCGCTCCATTACTTTTATAGCATATTATTTTCCTACTTCCTTTAAACTTATTGGTCTTTCACACAGGACATCCTGTCCATGTGTGCCCACTGAGGACTACACATAGCTAATTTCATTTGTTCTGTATAACGCAGGGGGTGAGGCGGTAGACCCAACGGCTAGAACAGATACCTACAGTATCATAGTGGAATGAATTCAGGTGGAATCTACATACAGGAATGCTTCAGGGTTTTCGAACTTTGCTCAAAGAAATACTGTAGCTCATTTTGGGTCTCCTTCTTGATGTATTGCCAAGCAGAAAGGGAAAATGAAATTGGAAAGTTCCAATTAGGCAAATTGTTCTCTGATGCATGATATTACAGAGAAATGCCCTTGTCTGAGTGCTGTTTCAAGGACAATCTATTATACTTTCTGGGCTAAGAGAATGTTCAGTGAAGGTCACTTGGAAATCTGGTGTCCCAGCAAATATTTCCAATTAGATAATGACTTTCTGTAACTGTCTCTGGATCTGGCCTAGACCTTACGGAGATTATTGATCTGCTTACTGAGCCAAGTTTTGCATTACTATAAATTACTTGGGTAATGCATACAGCTTAGTACCTCACTCTTTAAATTAAAAGTGTACAACAGAAGCAAGAGTGACCCGGGGATCAAAAAGTACAATTGATGTGCATCTCTTCTTCATAGAAAAGTAAAATCAACCCATAAACCAGATACAATTGAACGAGAAAATAGTACAGAAAGAAAATCAAACTATTATCTGTACGTTTTCCAATAAGCCTATAGTTCTTACTAAACTTTTTATAATTATGACAAGTGGCTTTTATGGGTTCCAGGAGAATATGGCAATTGGCCCCATAATGTTTCAGGGTAAGGGAAATCTAGTCCTAATCGTATTCTGGAGATGCCCCTGGCTACTGCAGAATTTCCTAACAGCAGGTTTCTTTGTTTGAAACATTGTGAAAATTTAAGTTGTTTAAATTTTCCTAGTGTGTTGCTGTTCAAATGTCATGAAGGAGGGTCATATATTCAAAAATTGATATGCCATTTTTGAGTTGACCCATTCTTACTCTTCTCATGCTTCAGGTGTCAGGAAATATCCTTTCCAATTTTCAGATGCAGCTGGGGAATAATTCTCTCAGAAGAGACAAGGGCTTCACTGCTTGGGCTCACAATTTGTCTATGGGTCACAAGGGGCCTGAGGGTGAATGGGGTATGGCTGTTTTTCTGAGCAAATGGGGCCCAAAGAAGGTTGGGGCAGTAGGGGACAGCATGGAATTACTCAATCTTTTTCTTGTGGCCCTTTAGAGCTCTTCCAAGGACTGGTTCTTTCCCTGCTTCTGCATGAATTCTCTCGTAGACCCCAAGCCCTTGCTTGACCTTTGTATCATAAGAGCAGTGTCACTGCAGCAACCAGGTGTCCAGTCCAAATATTCACACTCCGAGCTCTCAACCAAGTGAGAATGGTGTTGGGCTGGGTGTGAAACTCATAGTGGGGTAGGAGTCATGACTGGCTGCATCCATCACCAGCTGACCCGTAGGCTAACCTTGCTCTCTCCCCTTGAGTGGCTGTAGTTTCTAACCCTTTCAGAGTGGTGCCCCAGGGGCAAAAGAGACTAGGGAAAGCCTGAACAGTCATGTTTCCTGATCTGGCATCATACCATTAGGGCTTGGTGGATGCTCATAGTTGACTCTTTTTGAGCCATTTTGTGGATTTGTTGGAGAGTTCTCCACCCACCAGGAATCTCCCACTGCAGTTCTCACCATCCTGGAAGCCTGATTTCCACTCCTTTCCTTAATCCCTGCACCTCCATTAGTAAATCCTTCTATAGTCATTTGGCTCCATCCCAGCAGCAAAGAGAAGTCTTTCTGGCTCTCATCCTCCCTCTGGTCCACCTCAGGCAAAGGAAAACTCACACATCCTATCCTCTGAGGTATGAGATGCTCTGTCTCTGTTCTCCTGGCCACTGTAGGCCACAGTCTCTTTCCTTTCCTTTTTTTTTTTTTTTTGCAGTTTTTGGCCAAGGCTGGGTTTGAACCCTCCACCTCTGGCATATGGGGCTGGTGCCCTACTCCTTTGAGCCACAGGTGTTGCCCTCCTTTCCTTTTTTTTTTTTTTTTGAGACAAAGTCTCACTCCATTGCCCTGAGTAAAGTGCTCGGATGTTATAACTCACAGCAACCTCAAACTCTTGGACAAGAGATCCTCTTGTCCCAGCCTCCCAAGTAGCTAGGACTACAAGTGCCTGCCACAACACCCAGATAATTTTTCTATTTTTAGTAGAGACAGGGTCTCCCTCTTGGTCTTGAACTCCTGAGCTCAAGCAGTCCACCGTTCTTGGCCTCCCGAGTGCTAAGATTAGGGGTGTGAGCCACTGCACCCAGCTCTTTCTATTTTCTTGTCTGTCCTATACTCATGCCCTGTGTCCCTGAGCTCCAGGGAACACATAAACTTATCAAATAGGCCCTTGATGCTTCTACCACTTGGCTTAAGGAAGGAGGAAGCACCTACTTTGATTTCTGGAGCTTTAGTTCTACAATAGTCCTCTCTAAAGGAATTTTTTGTATGCCTCCTTAACTCTTGATCAACCTTCCATATATACCTGTTAAATAGATGGCAGGTATATATGACTAGCTGTCATAAAACTAGTTTTGGCCATCTTCTCCCCAAGTTCTAGGTAACATCTCCTTCTAGAAGCCCACAATTTTGGTTTAAGAATTTGGACCCTAGCTAAAATAGAGATCGTTATAATCCTATTTTAGTACCCTGTAACAGCTAATTACCAAACAAGAGGTTGGTAACCTAAAAAGAGGTGATATCAAATGCATTTGCAAGGTGCCAAAGTGTAAAGAAGATTTGCCTGATAGGTTACATTGACAAATCTTCAGAGGCAAGAGTGTAGGATTTATTAGTAATGTCTGCAATGAGGTGGGGAAGGTATGATGTGGGGCAGAAGTCTGCTATCCCAGTAGATGTAGGTGACTCAGTATCAACCAAGTTTTTTTTCTATTATAAATACTTTATTTTAACCAGAAGGTACAATCTCTCAGGGGTTTCATAGTTTAAAAAGCTACAATCACATCATGTAACCACATAAAAAATAGTGCTGTAAATGGAACTGCTTGCCTTTGACCATCTACATTTCCTCACAGCCCATATGGAATCTGCACAAAGAAATATCTTCTCCCTTTCCAATTAATTGTTCTTGTATGTAAGTTGCTTTCTATTCCAATATATCCACAGTGGTGAAATAAGGCCAGCCACGTAGCCAAAGGCTGCTCCAAGTGTACAGGAGATGGGCCATACCTGCCATGGTCTTTCCCAATCCAGCAGAATAGGAAATGCTCCAAGCCATGCTCCTACAAAACTAGAAATTGTAGTGATCTGGAGACTATTCTCCTAAATGGATGTAACTCCATTTCTACTGAAAACTCTAAGCCATGCATTGAGCTTTGGTCTTAAGAAACATAAACAGGGTACAGTAGTAAAAGTAGACAAGATAACCACAAATAAAAATGTTTCCAACACCAACTCTATTAGCGGTGCTACATACAGAACAAAAATTACATGAAAGGTGAAACACGACATAAGAAAGTAGAGACAGCATTTCAAAACTCTGGTTACCTTGTGTGATAATGAACTTCTTTTAGAGGATATATTTGGTTTCACTACTAAATATAGTACTAGATTGACAGCAGTCACAACACCAGAACAGATGCACAACCATGTCAAGTGTGTTTCCAATATTGAGAAGTTCTCCAAGAGGAATGGTGGAATCAAGACACTTAAGACAATTGAAAATATGCATAAAAGACAGGCATACAGTAGTGTCTTGATATTAGTATCTTTCATGGTGCCTTCTTCTGTGGCTATCTAAGGTCCTGAGCACCTCAACCCAGTTTTTGCATGTTGTTCTTGGGCTTTCCTGGTTTACTAATCTATAAGACTTATATATATATTTTTTATTTTAAGATATATACAAAAAGAAAAATAATTTGACCAGGAGTGGTTGATTTCTTTTCTGCCAGTAGGTCATATAGACTAGCATCTGGTTAGGTGGAAGAACTCAGCCCCCTGCCTCCCCCATGCAAGTGGGATCTTAAGCAAATCAGTTTGCTTACCCTTTTCCCAGCGTTACTCATAAACCTGACCAAAATCAGGTTTAAAAGGTAATTAAGAGCAGCTTGAAGGAAAAAAAATAAGGGAATTAACAATAGTTTTCTCCAGTAGAGGGAGTCTAACTCTTAGCTGGTGATGAACATCTGCCACAAGCTGTAGTTGTTAGGATTAAATTTGGCTGGATATAACAGAAAGACCCAAAATATGGGCGGTTGAAACAAGATAAAGATGAATTTCTCTCTTATATACACGGTAGACAATATCAGGTCAGATATTATGGCTCTATGGTGTCATCAGTAGCTAGGTTTCTACTCTCTATTCTCAAGGTCACTGCTTGGCCCAGAATGGCTGCTGGAACCCCAGTCATCTGGTCTGCATTCTAGGATGGAAGAAAGACCAAAAGTTAAGAAAGATCCCCTCTCAAATCAATCCACTACCTTCATCAGCCTTCCAGTCTTAAAATAATGGCTTTTCATATACTTTGCATTAGTACATGAAAGTGCTCTGTAAAATGTGTAGGCAATGTAATTGATTAGTAAAGTCTTCAGTGAGCTGGGGAACATAATGATGCAAGGCTAGAATGTTTTATATTGGTATGTGAGTTTGAAGTGATGCAAAGACAATGCACTATTTGATGAGGGATTAAATGAGTGAAATAGAAATATTCAAATCATAGTGTCTTTTTTTCCTAACACACAACCATATGTCTGAATTTATTTAAAAAACCAAAACTGTGAAGGTGACAGATGAAGGGCCAACAAACACATGAAAAAATGCTCATCATCTTTCATCATCAGAGAAATGCAAATCACTATTTTTTTTTTTGAGACAGAGCCTCAAGCTGTCCCCCTGGGTAGAGCGCCGTGGCATTACAGCTCACAGCAACCTCCAACTCCTGGGCTCAAGCGAGTCTCTTGCCTCTGCCTCCCAAGTAGCTGGGACAACAGGCGCCCGCCACAACAGCTGGCTATTTTTTGGTTGCAGCCGTCATTGTTGTTTGGCGGGTCCGGGCTGGGGATTCGAACCCGCCACCTTAGGTGTACGTGGCTGGCGCCTTAGCCGGTTGAGCTATAGGCGCCGAG
>CAUYTI010151240.1:0-20632 GCA_963575145.1 Galago senegalensis
CCAGGGCGGGCGCGCGCGCCAGGTCCAGCTCGCCGCGGGCGTCCGCGCGGTAGCGCGCGTGGGCCCGGAAGAGCGCGCCCCTCTCGTCGCGCAGGGACGCGCGCAGCGTGACCGGCTGCTCGGGGGCCAGGCCGCGCACGGTGATGCGCACCGGTTCGTCCCAGCAGCAGCGGCCCGCGGGCTCCAGGCTCAGCGTCGCCGCCATCTCGGAGTAGGGGCAGGTGAGCTGGACGAGGAGGCCTCCAGGCACGTCGGGTGGTGGCGAGCGCTTCTAGACACTTGCCTGAGTGCGGTGTCCCCTAGCACCAAGAGCGATCGGCGCTGAGCGGCCCGGAAGGCATCTGGTCGCTTGAGACAGGTAGACCCGACGGCTGAGACTCCTTTGAGACGAAAGGTACCAGGCTACTGTCCAGGCCCCGGGGTGGGGCAAGCAAGGTCGCCAGGAGGTTGTGGGTGTGGCCCTAACCCGCCCTGAGGACGCTTCTCTGTCCCATTTCACTCTTGGAGTGAAAGTTCTTGACTTCTGGGTTCCTCCTAAAGCTAGAGGTGAGATGAAGCCAATTTCAGCCTCTCTGTGGCGACTTAAAAAAAATCTTTTAATAAAATATAACTCACATACCTCCATAATGGACAAATCCTACGTGCACAGGTTAGTGAATTCTCACAAACCGACATTTTTTGCGTGGTTTTAGTTATGCGTGCTCAACTGGGGTGGACAAGTATTAGATGGAGAATTCCACAAATAAACAATTGATATGTTTTAAATTTCATGCTATTCTGCGCAGCATGATGAAATCTCATGTTTTGCTCTCTCTTCCCCGACATGTAAATCAGCCCTTTGTCCAGAGTATCCCTACTGTATAGGCTATCCACCTGATGGTCACTTAGCAGCCACCTAAGCTATCAGGTCCATCATGGAGATAATGCAAGGCTTATGTCAAGTAACCCTTATTTTACTTACGATAGTGACCCCTGAAGTGCCAGAGTACTGTTGCTAATTTATAAATTAAACTTTTTCATAGAAGTGTATATATAGGGAAAAAAAAAGCATAGTGACCATAAAATTCGTGTTTACTATTTTAAATTGCATGCGAACTTTATGGACACCCTGTGTAAGTAGTGTTCAGTACTGTCCAGTTTCTGGCATACACTTGGGGGGTCTCTCCTGAATGGAAAGTGACTGAATAGGCTTTATGTAAATGAGTGGGACATGTGAATGTCAGTATCAGACTTATCTTCAGGTCACTGAGCTTGCCGGGGGGCTGGCGACAACCTCTTCCCCCCCCCCCCCCCCGCCAAAAGAGGACTTTACAACTTGAATTGGAGGTATAATTTAGTGCCAGTTGCCTTCAGGCAGAGCTGCCTCTCCCTGTTTCCCCCCTCCCCTGTCTGTCTATTGTGGAGATTGTAAATTAGTTCAGTATCTGTTCGGCTTGTCTGTGAACCTCTATATCAGTTTTTTTTCAATCTTTTTTTTTATCTCAATGCACACTTGAACCTAGAGTTAAACTTGCATGGCACACTTAAATTATGTTGATCAAAAAAAGAGTAAAATAGGCTTGGTGCCCATAGCTCAATGATTAAAGTGCCAGCCATGTACACCAGGGCTGGCAGGTTCAAGCCAGGCTGGGCCTGCTAAACAACAATGACAACTGCAATAAAAAAAAATAGCCAGGCATGTGGTGGGTGCCTATAGTCCCAGCTACTGGAGAGGTTGAGGCAAGAGAATCACTTAAGCCCAAGAGTTTGAGGTTGCTGTGAGCTGTCATGCTATGGCATTCTACCAAGGATGACATGGTGAGACTCTGTCTCCAAAAATAAATAAATAAAATAAATAGCACTCTTTTTCTATCCTCTGAGATTATAATGAATTATTCTTTTAAAGAATGTATCTTTTCTTTCATTTTAAGGGATGTAGAAGAAGAGTGATGAATTTAGTCCAAGTCATTATTATTTTCTATTAGGTAGGTGACTATTTTTGTTTTATTTGTTTGAGAGAGACACTGTCACTCAGGCTAGAATGCAGTGGCCAAATCATAGCTCACTGCAATTTCAAACTCCTCTTGCCTCAATATTATTATTGAGGCCAATATTATTTTCCTACATTTATTATCAACTCACATTTTTTTCTCCTAAAAGATGTATTTTTCTATCTTTTGTCCATATTCTTTTTTTTAAGACAGAGTCTCACTATGTTGCTTTTGGTAGAGTGCCATGGTGTCACAGCTCACAGCAACCTCAAACTCCTGGGCTTAAGCGATTCTCTTGCCTCAGCCTCCCAAGGAGATGGGACTACAGGCACCTGCCACAAGACCTGGCCATTTTTTGGTTGCAGTTGTCATTGTTGTTTGTCAGGCCCAGGTTGGGTTTGAACTCGCCAGCTTTGGTGTATGTGGCTGGTGCCCTAGCCACTGAGCTACAGGCGCCAAGCCTCTTGGTCTTTTCTTTATGGTTTCTGGGCTGTGTGTCATGTTAAGAAAGACTTTCCTCTACCTAGGATTATTACATTTGTTCTATTTTATTTTCTTCTAGTATCATACTTATATGACTTTATTTTTTAACAGTTAAAATTTTATTTCTCTTGACTCAAGTCGCTCTTTTATTTTATTTATTTATTTGGGGTTTTTTTGAGACAGAGTCTCACTTTGTCGCCCTTAGTGGAGTGCTATGGACTCATAGCTCACAGTAACCTCAAACTCTTGAGTTCAAGTGACCTTCTTGCTTCAGTTTTTCACTTTTAGTAGAGACGGGGTCTCACTCTTGCTCAGGCTGGTTTCAAACTCCTGAGCTCAAGCAATCTACCTGCCACGGCCTCCGAGAGTGCTAGGATTACAGGCATGAGCCACTGCATCCAGCCTCAAGTTGGTCTTTTAATAATTCCCTGACCACATCGGTTAAGTTATATTAGTTAGGCTTCTGTAAGTGCAGGGTAACAACAATGTGGTTAAAAAATAATTAAGACTGGGCACGGTAGCTCATACCTGTAGTCCTAGCACTTAGGGAGACCCAGGTGGGAAGATTACTTGAGGTCAGGAGTTTAAGACCAGCCTGAGCAAAAGCAAGACCTTGTCTCTACAAAAAATAGAAAAATTAGCCAGATGTGGTGGCATACACCTATAGTCGTAGCTACTTGCAAGGCTGAGGCAAGAGGAGTTTGAGATTGCAGTGAGCTATGATTTGGCCACTGCATTCTAGCCTGAGTGACAGTGTCTCTCTCAAACAAATAAGACAAAAATAGTCACCTTCCTAATAGAATGGCATAAATCCATAACACTGACACCACTAAACGCTAGTGAGAATGTAGAGTGACAGGACCTCTCATTCATTGCTGTTGGGATTGCAAACTGGCACAGCCAGTTTAGGAGACAGTTGGGCAGTTTCTCACCTATGAAACATACTCTTATGAAACTACCCAGCAATCAGGCTCCTGGTATTTCCTCAAATGAAAACTTACAACCACGCAAAACCTACACACACTTGTTTAGAGCAACTTTATTTATAATTGCCAAATCTTGGAAGCAGCCAAGATGTCCTTGAATAGGTGAATGGGTAAATAAACTGCTACATCCAGATAATGGAATATTATTCAGAACTAATAAGAAATGCACCATGGGAAGACAGAACCCTTAAATGCACATTACTAACTGAAAAAACCCAATACGAAAATGGTACATACTGTATATTCCAAATATATGACATTCTGGAAAAGGAAAAACTATGGAGACAGTAAAAAGATCAGTAGTTGCCAGGGTTGGGGAAAGAGAGGGATAAATATTTGGAGCAAAAGCAGTTCTTAGGGCAGTGAAACTATGCTGTATTACATACTGGTAGACACGTGTCATTGTCCATTTGTCCAAAGCTATAGAATGCACAACACCAAGGGTGAACCCTAAAGTAAACCTAGGAATTTGGGTGATAATGATAAGTCACTGTAAGTTAATCAGTTGTAACAAAAATACCTTTCTGGTATGGGATGTTGACAGCGGATGGAGGGGAACTATGTATGGGGTGAGGCAGGGAGTATATGGGAAATCTCTGTACCTTGTGCTCAATTTTGCTATGAATCTAACACTCTCAAAAGTAAGACTTTGCAGAGTAAGTAAATTTATTGGCTGGAAAGTCAGGAGTAGGTCTCCCTTCATGTTTGATTGAATTGTTTTTGTTTGACAGCACCTGTAGCTCAGTTGGCAGGGCACTGGCCACAGTACACCTAGGGTGGTGGCTTCAAACCTGGCCTGGGCCTACTGAGCAGCAATGGCAAATGCAACCAAAAATTAGCTGGGCATTGTGGCAGGTGCCTGTAGTCCCAGCTACTTGGGAGGCTGAGGCAAGAGAATCACTTAAGCCCACGAGTTTGAGGTTTCTGTGAGCTGTGATGCCACAGCACTTTACCTAGGATGACAGCTTGAGACTCTGTCTCAAAAACAAAGAATTGTTTTTGTCTGCTTTCTATCTGCTCTGCCACTCATGATATAATAAGGTGGCTATTAGAGTAATTAGTGTTCATGCTTCTTTTTAATGTTTAGTGGGAGAGAAAATATCCAGATTTCCAAGCAAGCATTAAATCACATACTTTCTCCTATCGTGTAATGTTGAGGTTGGCTTAAGCCAAATGGAGATCACCATCATTGCCCGGGTGGATTTGGCATTCCCTGCAACCCACACTTGTAAGGGGAAGGGCAATACCTGGATGCAAATCAGGAGTTCTTTTTTTTTTTTTTTTTTTTTTGAGACAGAGCTTCAAGCTGTCCCCTGGGTAGAGTGCCATGGCATCACAGCTCACAGCAACCTCCAACTCCTAGGCTCAAGCAAGTCTCCTGCTTCCGCCTCCCAAGTAGCTGGGACCACAGGCGCCCGCCACAACGCCCAGCTATTTTTTTTGGTTGCAGCCATCATTGTTGTTTGGCGGGCCCAGGCTGGATCTGAACCCGCCACCTTAGGTGTATGTGGCTGGCGCCTTAGACACTTGAGCCACAGGCGCCGAGCCATCAATTCAAACATTTAAAATGTTTGATCTAGAAAAAGAAAATCATTTTTGAAAAGCAGATTTTCTGTAGAAAGGAAAGGTGGCACAACTAAAGGTCATCTGAAGTCAATGACAATGGGTCTTTTCATTAATCCTTGGTTTTCGGGGTTTAGAGGCCCTGCAGAAATGTGGACAAATAAGCAACAGTCCTGCCTTGATTAGAACAGGATGGTAACAGATATGCACAAATACACACCTTTTATTTCTTTCTCACCAAATTGGATAATATAAATTGACCATCAGAAACCATAAGACTATAGAATGCTTGTAATTATGTCTTTTTCTCACCTGGGTAAGACCTATACACATATTTTTATCTCTATTTCTGTTTGCCAGAGCGAAATTCTGTAGCAATTCTCCAGGCAAGAAAAATAAACCAAAACACTCAGAGATTAACTTGCACAGTTTGAAATGAGAGAGACATACACTTTTCTCCAAATATGTTTAGACTGTGTAAAGTCCTCTATCGTTCTTATTTTCTTTTTTCTTCCTCATATGTCCCTTCCTCTCTTTTTGATATTTAGGGGATGAAAGAAGGGTGGTAAGGAAAAATGGCACACCTTAAAGCATGCCTACTGTTTTGTCAGCCATCTTCTGAGCCATTATGATTTTCCTGCTCTGAGATACAGGAAAGCAATAATCACGGCTGTTGCTGTTTTAACAAACAGCAATCAGTGTTAAGAACCAAACTAGTATATTTTTTCATCCTTGGATTTTATTTCTATGTACAAAACCACATTCCTTTATGCTTCATTTAATTCTTCAATTCTCCTTGTTAGATGTCAAAATTCTGCATAAAAGACAGACGGCAAAATCATACAATAACTACTTAACGATAATATTTAAGAGACAAGACAACAGAAAAGAGAGTATGTCAACTAAACCTATCCATCCACTTGCTGAGAACAGAATTAAATTATTTGCATATAAGCTAGAAAAGAATATCTCATGTCCAAAATGAAAAGCAACTTGAATAAAATCTAGAATGCAGAGTGTCACCCATTATTGATTTTAACAATGTTTAATTTAACAATGCTTGCTATTTTCCAAAGTTCATATGTACTAAGAACTAAAAAATGTATAAGCTGAACTATAATCCAAGCATCATAGTGCTTAATGAAGTTCCAAAACATCAAATAAAAATATAAGCGGTTTTTGTTTTACTTATGTTTTTTCACCAGAATTTTATTTCTGACAAGAAAAAATATCTTCTAAACTCCACTTACTTTTGACTATAAGAAGACTAATGCAATTAAAGCTTTAAAAATGAAGCTTTTCAATGATCACTGGTTCAATCTCTTTCTGTGTACAGATAAACTACATCCTCAGAAAGAAGACTAGACAGTTTAGAACTTGCCGTCCTATATTCAGACACTAATTCAACAAATATTTACTGTGCAGCCACAAGTGCTAGGTCTGAGCAGGAGGGGAGCAGGTGAATAAAACATCGCTTTGTTCCTAAATAGACTGCAAGACCAAGATGTAAGTGCACTGCAGAGATAAGATCACACCACTGCAGGAGGAGAAAACCAGAGCACTTTCACCAAAAGGGTTAAGAAAGAAGAAGGGATGCTAATCGCTAATGGGAGTCTCTCAACAAATAATTTTTGTTGGTCTAAGAATCTGCATGAAATTCTTCATCAGAATTTTAGAGAATGGAGGCTCAGAGCAGATGCCCTCTGATGGCTTCAATTCACATCATCATGTCGTGGTGAGAAAAACATTTCCTCTTGTAGTATTAGTGTGAAGATTAAAAAGTGTCTATCATTGTGCTTGATACAAAAAAAAAAATCATTCAATAAACATTAGTGATCATTCCTGGGACCTTAACATAGCATTGTATCCTGTATTGGTATCTGTATGTTAAATGCGCTATCCTAGACTAGAAAAGATATGGAAAGAATCCTGCATTTTTGTCTCATTTCCTATCGGTATTTTAAATGTATTAATACATTAATAATTAATGTCTCTACATGTATTTCCATCTGTATTTTAAATCTATGTCTCTCTGTATCTACCTATCATATATCTGAACACACATGCACACATTCACACCGCTATCTCTAAGAATGTGTACATATAAAATAACACAAATTGTCAAATGAGTTCATTCATTAAAAATTATAAGAATTTTCTGAATGAAGGTTCAAAGAAAGTAAGATAAATCATGATAATAGTGGTTAAGGTGATACAGAGTGGTGACAGCCCAGGAGGCCGGGACCGCAGAGCTGACTGAAGGACCTGCCCCAGTTTCTGCATCTCTGCCCCAGGGAAGTTCGTGCTGCAGACAAGAGGAGGCAAGAGCTGGAGAACCAAGAGCCAGAGAGAGGAAGAGAGCAGCAGAAGCTCATATGCCCCTAGTTAGTTGTAGGAGACCACTGCACGGCTTGTGTTGTTGCCAGTGCCAATCTGAAATCACCCTTGAATCTGGAAAGACCCTCTGGCTGCACTACTCCCCTGTGAGCATTTCACAGGCCTAAGGGTAATACAGGGTCCCCCATTCAGGGATGAACACAGACCCCTCATTTCCTAGGCCTGGACAATTTCATGAATGTACTGTATCCATTCATTAATGGGTTCATTCACCTCACTCCTAGATGAAGGGGCTGTATCCATTCTTTGATACACTCATTCATCTTACTCTAGTGGAAAGGACTGTTACCAAGCCCTGGCCAAATGTAACTACAAAGGATCCATGTGACTACATACACCCCTAGACAAAGAACCCAGGCATAGAGATTTCTTGACTTAAGTCTTTCCCTTTGCCAAGTGCTCTGGTCCTTTTTTGGTATTCTTTTCCATAAAATAAATCCTGTCTTAGCACTGGATTATACACAGCTAAGTACGTACACAGCTATGATTTAATCAAAATCTGTAGATTCACTAAAATCTCTGAGACCAAGGATCTACTGAAGAAGAAATTCCGGTATCGAAGGGACACATTGTTTGATATGAATGATATAATTTTCCAACCAATAAAGAAGAATAGAAATTTTTAAAGTTAATAAGTATAAGAAGGAGTAGGCACAAATTTGGCAAGCTTTGCTAGAAACCAGAAAGCTCTCTGCAGGACTGCATGAGACACAGCAAAATGTCTATACCAACAGATTAAAAACTTAACCCATATACCTTGTTAAATTATGCATCAGTATCACTTTTAAAAAGAATATTCTGCTTGGCGCCTGTGGCTCAAGCGACTAAGGCGCCACCCACATACATCTAAGGTGGCGGGTTTGAATCCTGCCCGGGCCTGCCAAACCACAATGATGGCTGCAACCAAAAAATGGCCAGGCGTTGTGGCGGGCACCTGTAGTCCCAGCTACTTGGGAGGCAGAGGCAGGAGACTCGCTTGAGCCCAGGAGCTGGAGGTTGCTGTGAGCTGTGATGCTACGGCGTTCTACCCAGGGGGATAGCTTGAGGCTCTGTCTCAAAAAAAAAAAAATGTTCTGGTCCTTCATGCCAGCCACCCTCAGGGATGACACCCACACAGTCCTGTGAATGGGCTATGTGATTTTCTCTTCCCAGAATTGTCCTCTCAGGCTCTCAGGACAGGGGTATTTCTCTTTTTCCCTTCATCTGGCTGTGTCTCCTCTGAGGGCCCAGTGTATGACCTGACTTTCTACTTCTTTCTTCTTCTGACAGGGCCTCACTCTGTTGTCCATGTTGGAGTACAGTGGTGTGATTGTAGCTCACAGCAATCTCAAACTCCTGGGCTCAAGCAATCCTCCTGCCTCAGCCTCCTAAGTAGTTGCACCCACCATAACGCACTTTTGTACTTTTTGTGGAGATGGGATCTTGCTATGTTGCTCAGGCTGGTCTTGAACTCCTGGTCTCAAGTGATCCTCCTTCCTTCACCTCCACCTCCCAAAATGCTGGGATTATAGATGTGAGCCACCTGGACCTGACTGTGCCTGGCCCTAACTCACTTCTGACCAGGGTTGTCTAAAGTGAAAAGCTAATCATCACGGTAATAAAAGCCCTTCCAATATGCTGATCTCTTCTGGCATTGTCAAGGCCTATGCTAAGGGCTTTTGTACCTGGTTTTGTTTTTTCATCCTGCTGCCTCTGAGGTGGGTGCTACTTTTGTTTTGTTACAGAGATAAGGACCTGAGGGTCACAGAAGGAATCCCTGGCTCAAAGTCAGATAGGCAATGGGAGAGCCCATCTCTCTGCCCCCACCCTATCCAAAGTGAAGGGCAGGGGCGGGGCACTCCCAGCCAGTCCTGGACCAAACCCTAAGGCCTCCCCATCTAGGTTCACCCACCCTCTCCTCCCTATCCTATCCTGTCACCTTGAAAACATTGAATGTCTTTCGATCCAGGTCACTTGAGCCCTGGGACACTACAGACCTTGCTTGCTATTAAGGCACCCATTCTGGGAAACAGCCCTCTGGCCTTGGCTGGATCTGAGGGGAAGGGGGGAATGCGGCTCCTGACACCCCGACTTTGGGCCTCAAGGCTCAGAAACACAAGTTAGTGTTGCAACACAAGCCAGCCAGGCCAGACAGCCTAGAACTGGGGAGGCAAGGCTGAGCAGCCCAGATAGGCTAGCTCTTAAATAAATAATTAGAAAGGCAAGAAGGGCAGGCAGGCCATTCTTTAGTTCCTCAGGCTCGAAAGTGTGAAACTCCTCAGCCTCGACCCATATTCCTGGAGCCTCTGCAGTGTGTCTGACCCTGTGCAGGGCTGTGCTGGGGACACAGTGGAAGTGGAGACAGCCCCCACCCTCATTCCATTGGAGGGAGCAGACATATCCCCAAACAGTGGCTGTCCAGGGACAGTAGGTCAGGAAAGGGGAATCTAGAGGTCTGGAGGAGCCTGGAGGGACACCTGACCCAGCGTGGGGATGTGGAGGACAAGCGGATCCTTGAGTGGAAATCTGAGGATTCTGGTCCAGTGAAGAAAAGGTGTGTGGGAGAAGAGGCTGATGAGGTAAGGTTGGGAGGGGTGGAAGACAGTGGACTTGGGAGACCAGTGTTTTTCAAATGTTTTTGAACTAAAGACACCTTACACAATAGAATATGTGTTATACTTGCAATCTAGTGTGTACACACACACATGCATGTAAGTTAGATAAACTTTCATGAAATAATAATTACTCTTATAATATGCTCTGATATTTATTTTTTTATTTGTTGTTGTTTTATTATTTTTTAATTAATTAGTACACTCTGATATTTAGTTTTTTGTTTTCTGTTTTATTATTATTATTATTATTTTTTTTTTTGCAGTTTTTGGCCGGGGCTGAGTTTGAACCCCCCACCTCCAGCATATGGGGCCAGCACCCTACCTCTTTGAGCCACAGGTGCCACCTTGTTTTGTTATTTTTTTAATCAATTTATTTATTTTTGAGACAGAGTCTCACTTTGTCACCCCTGTAGAGTGCTATGGTGTCATAGCTCACAGCAACCTCTAACTCTTGGGCTCAAGAGATTCTCTTGCCTCAGCCTCCCAAGTAGCTAGAACCACAGGCTCCTGCCACAATGCCCAGCTATTTTTAGAGTGGGGTCTAGCTCTGGCTCAGGCTGGTCTCAAACCTGTGAACTCAAGTAATCTACCCACCTCGGCTTCCCAGAATGCTGGGATTACAGGCATGAGCCACTAAGCCTGGCCTGTTGTTGTTTTAGAGACAGAGTCTCACGTCAGCCTAGCTCATAGTGACATGAGATTTCTGGGCTCAAGCCATCCTCCTGCCTCAGCCTCCTGAGTAGCTGGGCCTACAGGAGCCCTCCACAATGCCCAGGTAATTTTTCTATTTTTAGTGGAGACCGGGCCTTGTTCTTGGTCAGGCTGGTGTTTTTGTTTTGAGATGGGGACCTCATTCTGTGGTCCAGGCTGGAATGCAGTGGCCAGATCAGAACCTACTGCAGCATTGAACAAGTGATCCTCCCACCTCAGCCTCCCAAATAGCTGTGACTACGGACACACACCACTGTGCCTGGCTAATTTTTCTATTTTCTGGAGGGAGAAGTTTTCACTATATTCTTCAGGCTTGTCTCAAATGTCTAGCTTCAAGTGATTCTCCTGTCTCAGTTTCTCAGATTGCTGGGATTGCAAGCATGAGCTATTGTTCCCAGACTTACATTTAATGTTTTAAAAAACTTAGCTGTTTGATTGAGATTCATTAATTTATTTCATGCCTGACTAATAGGTTGACTGACCCACCAGGATTTTTTTCCTCTCTTTTTCAGTAAAGGAGCAAGATCAAAAAAGGGATTTGAAAATATTGATGTACAGACCATTCTAAGAACCCCTGAAGTTCAATCAAAGGAGTAGAGTTTTAGAATCAGCAAGTGTGATAGTCTTTAGAGCTCTTCCTCCGATATTCTCATTTTCTTCTCCTTCTGAGCACGTGGTAGGATTTGACTTCCTTCCCTTTTGAAGTTAGGATTCATCAGCTAACTTGCTTTGGCCAATGAAACATCAGAGAAGTGATATGTTGCTTCTGGGTGGAAGGCTTTAAGAGTCAGACCACAATTCATCATATTATCATGTTGCTGATGGAGGTTGCTCTGTCAGCCTGGTAGAGCCCTGGGTTGACACCAGATGAATATAGCATTATCAAGAAACAACCTTTGTTATTGCAAGCCACTGGGTGGTAGGCGTTGTTTGTCACTGCAGCAGAATGTAGCCTATACTGACTGAAGCAGCAAGGAAGGAGACTCACACTGAGTCAAAATGTTCCCACAGGAAAATATGTTTCCCTTGTTAAGTCAAACAAGCCAAAAGGGCACATTTTTCTTTATCTTTGGTCAAGAACCAGTTGAAGCAGTTGACTTGTGTTTAGAGGCAAAGCTGTAAAAACAGAATGTTATCTTTTTTTTTTTTTTTTTGCAGTTTTTTTTTGACCAGGGCTGGGTTTGAACCTACCATCTCTGGTATATGGGGCCGGTGCCCTACTCCTTTGAGCCACAGGTGCCACGCTCTATTTTCTTTTTTTCAGAGAGAAAGTTTAGAGCACCTACAAAGAGAGTTGGAACTGGCTCCCTCTCATAAAGGAACAGAGGTGAGAGAGACCAACAATATGTATCTTTAAATACAAGATTTACCCTCAGAGATGTGAGATATCCATTCAAGGAGAGTGGAGCCATTTCCTTTTAAGCTCATGGAGAGACCTAAATGCAATCTGAGGGAGGAGAGAGGCCTCTTTGGGGACTTCTGATCACCAGTCTGATGGAGGAGGTTGAGGCTCTGGTGTTACTGGATCCTTCCTGCTTGCAAACACCAGGCTTCTTAGGGGCAACAACTTTCAGAACAAAACCGATGTCTCTGGTGGTAAACTGAGACCAGGAAGGGCAGCTCTTCCTCCTCACTCAGACCAGTCTCCTCCTGGGCCCTTTCTCCCTCTTTCTAGAGCTGCAGGCCTTTTGCCCAGTAAAATTGAAATCCAGGAAGGAGGCTGGGCAAGTGGGAAGAAAGCTGGCTGAGACCAGCTGGTATATTTCCCTCTCCAGGCAGGAGATGGGCAGGGGTGGGGCACTCCTAGCCAATCCTGCCCTTAACCTGCCTCTCTTGGCTCATACTTCCCTTCCCCTCCCTAAGGTTCTAGGACTCTAGAGTCTCCTGGGTCCTGTCCCACCAGTATGTCTTCCTGTGTGGTACCTCTACCTTTGGAGTGAATGGGCAGTGACTGGCCTGAGCCCGGCCTTGGGCCCCTTCTCAATACCCTGGGGCTCAGATTACCTGGAGGGCTGCCAGAAGCTTCCCACCTCCAGCCCTGCCACCTGCAGCCACAGCACATGAAATCCAACTCTTGCTCCCTGGAGCTTCTCAGGGCTTCCTTCACCCAGTGGTGCCTGGGTCCTCAGCACCCCTGGGGGCAAATACCCATTTTCTGGGTCTATACTTAAAAAAGAACTCCTTTTTCCTTTTCCCTTATATATACATAATCTTTATCTGCAAAAGGTCATTATAATTTAAAATATTATGGGGCTGTGGTTTACTACGCACCAACCAAAGTGCTTTTTTTTTTTCCTAATTTGAGACAAAGTCTCACCCTGTTGGCCAGGCTAGAGTATCCTGGACTTAAGTGATCCCCCTCCTTCAGCCTCCTGAGTAGCTAGGACCACAGGCACCGGCCACATAGTCTCATCTTTGTTCAGTGTGGTCTCTCTCTCTTTTTTTTTTTTTTTGAGACAGAGCCTTAAGCTGTCACCCTGAGTAGAGTGCTGTGGCTTCATAGCTCACAGCAACCTCCAACTTCTGGGCTCAAGCGATTCTCTTGCCTCCGCCTCCCAGGTAGCTGGGACTACAGGCACCCACCACAACGCCTGGCTATTTTTTGTTGTAGCCATCATTGTTGTTTGGTGGGCCCAGGCTGGATTCGAACCCACCAGCTCAGGTATATGTGGCTGGCACCTTAGCCACTTGAGCCACAGGTGCTGAGCCTCAGTGTGGTCTCTTATTTCAGCCTCCCAGAGTGCTAGAATTACAGGCAGGAGCCACCACGCCTTGTCTCAAAGTCCTTTATATACTTACTCTGGGACTGTCCAGAAAGTATCCAGCCACACACTATGACAAATAAAGACATAAGGCCAGATACAATGGTTCACACCTGTAATCCCAGCCCTCTGGGAGACAGAGGCAGGTGGATTGCCTGAGCTCACAAGTTCAAGACCAGCCTGAGCAAAGTGATACCCTAGTCTCTACTAAATAGGAAAATTAGCCAGGGATTGTGGTGGGTGCCTATAGTCCCAGCTACTAGGGAGGCTGAGGCAAGAGAATTGCTTGAGTTCCCATTGCTGGGAGCTACGGTGCCACAGCATTCTACCTAGGGTGGCAAAGTGAGATTCTTGTCTCCAAAAAAGAAGAAAAGAAGACAGAAAAATAGAGGCATGTGTGGCTGGATACTTTCCGAACAACCCTGTATATGAACTCAGTTCACCTCTCCATGATCTCCCAGGCAGAAGCTATGAGTAACACCATTTTATAGTCAAGCAAACTGAGGCTGGAGAGTCCTTTCGCCCCAGGTCACTTAGCTGCTGCATAGCAAGCCACATACAGAACTAAGAAGATTCACATTCTCTGCTCTAAACCTCAAAGCCACATCTTTCCTTCCTGAGTTTAGCAGTTTCTGCAAGTTCTTGTACAGCCAATGCATTTAAAACAGTGGCCGTTGTGTGTTCATTTGCTTTGCCCCACACAGGCAGTGGTGCCCCATCCTATATACATTCTCCTGCCACTTGCTGTTTCCCCTTTAAAGATATTTTTTGACCACCTGATTTATTATTATTATTAGAGACGGAATTTCACACTATTGTCCAAGCTAGAGTGTCGTGGTGTGATCATAGCTCACAGCAACTCTTGGGTTCAAGTGATCCTCTTGCCTCAGCCTCCTGAGTAGCTGGTACTACAGGCATCTGCCACTATGCCCAGCTATTTTTAAAAAAAAAATTTTTTTTTGAGACAGTCTCAAGCTGTTGCCCTGGGTAGAGAGTACCATGGCATCATAGCTCACAGCAACCTATAATTCTTAGGCTCAAGTGATCTCTTGCCTCAGTTTTTCTATTTTTAGTAGGGAAGGGGGAGGGTCTCGCTTCTGCTCAGGCTGTTCTCGAACTTGTGAGCTCAAGCTCTCCATCTGCTGAGCCACCTGCCTCAGCCTCCCAGAGTGCTAGGATTATAGGTAGCCACAACACCCGGCCTACTTTTTCTATTTTTAGTAGAGTTGGTGTCTTGATCTTGCTCAGGCTGGTCTTGAACTCCTGAGTTCAAGCAATCCACCTGCTGAGCCACCTCGCCTGGCCCACACTTGATTTATTATTGAAACCTGTGCTCTATCTAATTCCTCACTTACTCTCCTGCATACTTCTGGGCATACATGCATACATGTTTTTCCCTACTGCACATACTGCTTTGTGATGATGAGTTGCAAGCCAGATAACCCACTTGACCTGCTTGTTTATTTATGTATAGTACTTTTTGACGGTCTCTCCACTGCTAGATTATCAGTATCAGCAGACAGGGAGTCTTCATCTATTTTGTTCATGGCTACATTCCCAGCACATTCTTGATGCTTGATAAATACTGGTTGGAAGAATCATGGTGGATAGTTCCACGTCAGTGTATGGGTATCTGTCTCATTCTATTTAATGTCTCTTAGTTTCTATGGATGTTGTTTGTTGAATGAATTACTGAATGGACAGGTGCCCAGCTGAAGAATTTGGATTTTATCCTGAGGGAAGCCACCAGGGCCATTCAGAGGGTGGGGTGGGGGGGCGGAGGGACTAGGTTAGATCTGTGCTTTTTTTTTTTTTTTTTTTTTTTGTGATGGAGCCTCAAGCTATCCCCCTGGGTAGAGTGCCATGGCATCACGCTCACAGCAACCTCCAACTCCTGGGCTCAAGCGAGTCTCCTGCCTCAGCCTCCCAAGTAGCTAGGACTGCAGGCGCCTGCCACAACGCCTGGCTATTTTTTGGTTGCAGCCATCATTGTTGTTTGGTGGGCCTGGGCTGGGGATTCGAACCCGCCACCTTAGGTGTATGTGGCTGGCGCCTTAGCCGCTTGAGCCACAGGCACCGAGCCTAGATCTGTGCTTTGAGATACTCCAGACTCTGTTCAACTCTGGGGCATTGCATGGAATACTCTTTATCTGGAATATTCTTTTTCCAGGGCTTGGTCCTACTCCTTTATACCCTACCTCCAATGCTTCCTCCTCCAGGATGCCTTCTATAATTTCCAAGCTTGGTCAAGCATCCTTTTTGGGCTCCCCCATACCAGCCCTGCCCACTCTGTCATCACCGTCTCAGGATGGGTCTGTCTCCCCAACTGGAGTTTGAGTCCCAGAGCAAGGACTATCTTGGTCCCTACTGCCACCCATCTCAGGATGCAACACTGTGCTCAGAATAAATGTCAGTTGCAGGAAATGCCTCTGCTTGGGGAGGAGCTGAGTGTAGGGGAAGCTGTGGTGTTCCAACGTGGATGAAAAATCAAAAATTCATGAATTCAAGCCAGGCATGATGGCTCACGCCTGTAATCCCAGCACTCTGAGAGGCCTAGGAGGGTGACTTGCTGGAGCTCAGGAGTTCAAGACCAGCTTGAGAAAGGGTAAGACCCTATCTCTAGGCTGGGCACAGTGGATCACGCCTGTAATCCTAGCACTCTGGGAGGCCCAGGTGGGTGGATTGCTTGAGCTCACAGGTTCGACACCAGCCTGAGCCAGAGCAAGACCTTGTCTCTAAAAATAGCCAGGCATTGTGGCAGGTGACTGTAGTCCCAGCTACTCAGGAGGCTGAGGCATTAGAATCACCTGAGCCCAAGAGTTTGAGGTTGCTTTGAGTTATGATGCCACAACACTCTACCAGGGGCAACAAAATGAGGCTCTGTTTAAGAAAAAAAAGGGAAAGACCTAGTCTCTATTAAAAATAGAAAAACAAGCCAAGTGTTCTGGCAGATACTTGTAGTCCCAGCTACTTGGGAGGCTGAAGCAAGAGGGTCGCTTGAACCCAGGAATTTGAGGTTGCTATGAGATATGACTCCACAACACTCTACCAAGGGTAAAAGTGAGACTCTGTTTCAAAAAAAAGCTCGGCACCTGTAGCACAGTGGTTACTGAACCAATCATATGCACCAAGGCTGGAGGGCTTGAGCCCAGGCCAGCTAAACAACAATGACAACTGCAACAAGGAAACAGCTGGGCATTGTGGTGGGGGCCTGTAGTCCCAGCTACCTGGGCCGCTGAGGCAAGAGAATCACGTAAGCCCAAGAATTGAAGATTGCTGTCAGCTGTGATGCCATAGCACTTTACCAAAGGGCAACAAAGTGAGACTTTGTCTCAAGAAAAAAAAAAAAAAGGGCGGTGCCTGTGGCTCAGTGTGTAGGGTGCTGGCCCCATATACCGAGGGTGGTGAGTTCGAACTTGGCCCCAGCCAAACTGCAACAACAACAACAAACAATAGCCAGGCATTGTGGCGGGTGGTGGGTACCTGTAGTTCCAGCTACTTGGGAGGCTGAGGCCAGAGAATCGCCTAAGCCCAGGAGTTGGAGGTTGCTGTGAACTATGCTGCCATGGTACTCTACCAAGGGTGAGAAAGTGAGACTCTGTCTCTACAAAAAAAAAAAAAAAAGGAAAACCTGAGTTCACATCCCTGCCAGGGAGTGGGTTTGGATGAAAACAAACCTCATTACTCTTATCTGCTTCCAATTTCAGAAACTGAGTGAGGTGATCACACTAGATTAGTGTAGATGAGATAAATCTGACAGCATGTCAAACAAAGCAGGAGGTTTCTCCTCCTGCTGCCTCGGGGATTTGCACCTGCTCTTCCTTCTGCCTGGGATGTTCCCGAGTTAGGCCCAGTGGGCTGCTTCTTATCATGCAGACCACAGTGCAAATGTCACCTCCCTCCAGTGGCCATCCTGACCATCACTCTCAGATGGTGCTTTTGCTTTCTCCCAACACTTATCTCCATCTGACTGCCCAAGTTCATTTCTTCATCTTCCCTCACTAGAATGCAAGCTCTAGCAGGCAAGAGTTTTGTTTTTTCTCTTACTATTGAATCCGTAGCATTTTGAACAGAGCTTGGCCCTACGAATTCTCAAGGAATTTGTTGAATGACTGGCATGGCAATGTCCCATTTGTGTTTTGCATTGAGGGTGCCTGTGTGCATGATCATGTTTAGGCTCACATGGATACTAGGACAAATTAGAAACTGATGTCCACTGGTAAGTGGTGGAGTTAGGATTTGAATCGTGTCTGCATGACTTTGGTGCCCATGCTAGAACCAAACACATGGGAGGAATTTGTTGAATGAATGTGACTTCAGACCAGGAAGTTGCTATGGGGGTGGAGCCTTTCTTAAGTAGGTGGTATTGAGGTTATGAGGTTTTGAGAGGGGAGCACGTAGGTATGGAGGCCACACAAGCCTGGGGGTTTTGCCTTCAGAACCTGGGCACATTCTCAGCTCAGCCTGGTCCTGGTGCCTCAGATCCTTCAGGATTTAACCATAGACTTTCCAAACTCCTCATGTAGGCCTAGGTGTAGGGCAGCAGTGATCAGGAGGCAGAGCTCACCATCGGAGTGCAGCAATGTATGGACTGCCCAGGGCCCAAGCCATGTTCTTCAATAACAATAACAACAACAACAATAATAGTAGTATTTAACTTTTATTAGGGGTTAATGTGTACCCTGTCTAAATGCCTTGCTCATATTATCTCGTTTGATCCTTGCAGTGCCCAAGAAGATACAATCTATTATTCTTCCCATTTTATAGATGGGGAACACTGAGCCTATAGAGGTTGCCATTGGCCTGAAAGCTGCTGCCACCCCCCCCAGCTTCTGTAGGAGGAAGCTTCTGAAGTTATCACTATAGTTGTTGACCAAGGATAAAAACCTGAAATGTTATAGAGCAGGAAAAGTTGGTAAGGAATTAGGATTTCTTTTTTTTTTTTTGCAGTTTTTGGCCAGGGCTGGGTTTGAAACCACCACCTCTGGCATATGGGGCCCAGTGCCCTACTCCTTGAGCCACAGGCACCACCCAGGAATTAGGATTTCAACACTGCCAGGTGGAGTAAGGTATCACGGTCATTCACTCTTTTTTTTTTTTTTTTTTGAGACAGAGCCTCAAGCTGTCCCCCCGGGTAGAGTGCCGTGGCATCATAGCTCACAGCAACCTTCAACTCCTGGGTTCAAGCGAGTCTCCTGCCCCAGCCTCCCAAGTAGCTGGGACCACAGGTGTCTGCCACAATGCCCAGCTATTTTTTTTTTTTTTGGTTGCAGCCATCATTGTTGTTTGGCGGGCCGGGCTGGATTTGAACCCGCCACCTTAGCCACACTGAGCCACAGGCACGGAGCCGGTCATTCACTCTTAATCACTACAATTTTCACCCACAGGGAATCTGGGGAGGTAGCAGAGTGGGTGTGGTTAGTGCTTGGGAGGCAGGCACACAAGTCCCAGTTTCCCCACAAGGCCTCAAGGGAAGTAACTTGGCCATAAGCCTCAGTTTTTGGCCATCTGGAGAATAAGCATAATAGTGGGACCACCTCACCAAATAGTTATGAAGATTCCAGGGAAATCAGGCACATGCATTTTTCAAATATCAGCAACTAGCACTTAAACAGTCACATACCATTGTGAGGGGTCAGGATTGGTTTGTTTTTGCATGTCCCTGGCCCCCTACCCCAAGTTGGGTTTTGACTGTTTAAGATCTGAGCATTTCATTTTATGTGAATTTTACCTAAAAAGAAAAAAGAAAAGGCCTATATGGTGGCTGACACTGTAATCCTAGCACTTTAGGAGGCCAAGGTGGGAGGATCACTCTAATCTAGGAGTTGGGGGCTGTAGTGAGCTATGATGACACCACTGTACTCTAACTCAGTCATGAGAGTGAGACCCTGTCTCAAAAAACAAACAAACAAAATCCCCTCCACAAACAAACAAACACAAATATTGAATTTTTTTTTTTTTTTTGAGATAGAGTCTAAGTCACCCTTGATAGAGCACTGTGATGTCACAGCTCACAGCAATTTCAAATTCTTGGGCTTAAGTGATTCTCTTGCCTCAGCCTCCCAAGCAGCTGGGACTACAGGCACCCGCCCATGCCCAGCTATTTTTTGTTGTTGTAGTTATAGTTGTCATTGTTGTTCGGCAGGCCAAGGCTGGGTTTGAACCTGCCAGCCTCGGTGTATGTAGCCGGGGCCCTAACCGCTGAGCTATGGGTGCCAGGCCTGAACTCTGATTGATGATATACATATTGCAGTATTTAGAAAGAAAAGTGCACTGCTGTCTGCAAATACCTTTGGCATCATCAGAAAAAGGTGAATGACTGGGGCAGCAGTTGCAGTTCAGGCCTGTAATCCTAGCACTCTGGGAAGCAGAGGCAGGAGGATTGCTTGAGCTCAGGAGTTTGAGACCAGCTTGAGCAAGAGTGAGACTTGTCTCTCCTAAAAACAGAAAAATTAGGCTTGGCGCCTGTGGCTCAAGTGGCTAAGGCGCCAGCCACATACACCTAAGGTGGCGGGTTCGAATCCAGCCCGGCCCACCAAACAACAATGATGGCTGCAACCAAAAAAAAAAAAAATAGCTGGGCATTGTGGCAGGCACCTGTGGTCCCAGCTACTTTGGAGGCAGAGGCAGGAGACTCGCTTGAGCCCAGGAGTTGGAGGTTCCTGTGAGTTGTGATGCCATAGCACTATACCCAGGGGGACAGCTTGAGGCTCTGTCTTAAAAAAAAAAACAAAAAAACAAAAAAATTAGGGCAGTTCCTGTGGCTCAAGGAGGAGGGTGCTGGCCCCATATAATGGGGGTGGTGGGTTCAAGCCTGGCCCTGGCCAAAATTGCAAAACAAAAACAAACAAAAAACCCCAGAAAAATTAGTGGGGTGTGGTAAGGATGCCCATTATCCCAGCTGCTCTGGAAGCTGAAGCAGGAGGATTGCTTGAACTCAGAATTTTGAGGTTGCTGTGAGCTATGATGCTACAGCACTCTGGCCTGGGCAATAGAGTGAGACTCTGTTTCAAAAAAGAAAGAAAAGGCTTGGCGCCTATAGCTCAACCGGCTAAGGCGCCAGCCACGTACACCTAAGGTGGCGGGTTCGAATCCCCAGCCTGGACCCGCCAAACAACAATGACGGCTGCAACCAAAAAATAGCCGGGCGTTGTGGCGGGCGCCTG
>CAUYTI010151242.1:0-50378 GCA_963575145.1 Galago senegalensis
CACCTATGGAGCATACTGCAAGGGTACAAGTCAAATCTATCAAGTATTGAACACAAATGTCTTAACACTGTGATTAAGTAAATGAGGTGAAAGCTATGTTAATTAGTAGGATGTAAGCACTCTAATTTGTACAAATAATCAGCACATTGAATCCCACAAAGGCATAAATGTATTCATGATCCACGTATATAATATGACTTGATAAAAAAACAAAATCTGAACATAGGGTTTCCCCCTGTGGATATGAGGCTCTTCAGGAAGAGGTGGCCCAAGTCTTTCCAGGAGCTTGCCTGTACATTCCTGTCTGAAAAGGGTCTGTGCCCTTAGATTCTTGGTGTTATTCTCAGGTCTTGCTAGCTGGTCTAGTTTGTATTAAAACTTAGGTAACCAGTAAGGAGTAAGGCCCTAGAAATCAACCGGAGCCCACACTGAGCAAATATGATGGTCAAGAATTATATGGACAGGATTTGAATCACACAAGGTTCATTGCAGCAAAGGCGGGAGGAGAAAGGCTGACACATTGTCCGATAGCGTCTGATGCCATCAGCCTTTCCAGGGACACTTTATTCCTTCCAAAACCTCCCTGGGTGTTTAGAAGAGGGATGAAGAGAATGAATATATTAGAAATTATTGAACAAATATGAAAATTAGCACAGTGAAATGTGATATTTACATTCTCCCTTGGGGTGCCCACTGTGTTCTACCATAAGACAAACGCCAGGATTAAAGCAGAGATCCCCAGCCTTTTTGGCACCAGGGACGAGTTTCATGGAAGACAATTTGTCTATGGCCCAACCCAGGGGTTGAGGACCACAGGATTCAAGGATATTCCTTATTTCTTTGGAAGTTATTTCAGTGGTGACTTCATAAAACCATCGAATTTTTATTACTTCATATTTTGAAAAACAAGTTGATAATTTATCAGTATTTCATTTATTCTGTAAAAATTCCTATGCCTTTAATACTTGTTACATGATTCAATACAAAATAATATGAGTGCCAAATAATGTCCCACCAAGTTTAGTTTTGTCTTCTCCATGAACAATATACAGCACTTCTTTTACTCTCCTGTGATGGAAGAGTACAAATTTTGAAGCCAGGTTCCCCAAGTCCAACCCCACTCTGCCAAGAACTAGCTGAGTGACCTGGACAAGAGGCTGAGACAGTAGTATCGCATTTAAACCTCATGAGTCAAATGCTCTTCCTGAAAATAAGGAATCAGACCTCAGCAGCTGTGGGGGTGAAAGGAGCCAGTATCTGCAAAGAATCGAAAACGTTCATAGAGAACTCTCATATACAAAATTATCAGCTGCTTTTCTCTTCGCCCATTCTCTTTTTCAAAGGCAAACCACAGATTGTCCACAATATACTGAATTTGTTCAACACCCCCAATGCCCCAGGGCTGTCTTCTGATGACATTATGCTGCCTTACCCCTGTCTGTGAAGTGAGGAACCATCTTTATCCCTCCACCCTCCCCAAAATGACCTTGCTCTGCCCCAAATTCACCTCAAATATTCTGTTTGTTGTAAAACTGTGTGATCTTTCAATTTTCCTGGTGGCCTCACCACTTGGTTAACAAAACAAACAAACAAACAAAAATCCCCCAAATACATGATCTTCTTGTCTTTAACAAATGACTCTAATCTCTAAGTCTAAATATATTTATTTGTAAAAAAAAAAAGGGGGGGGGCAAATAATAGTTATATTGGAGGGGCATTGTAATGATTATATCTGGGATTCCTGGTACACAAGTGTTTCCTCCCTGGAGCTGAGCCATGCAGTTAGTGGATATCTCTGCACTGTGACGGTCATGGAGCATTGGCCTGTGTCTGCCTCCTCCTAGACAAAAACCTTAGCACATTAGGGAGTACTGTGGTATTAAACAAAGATTTGGAAACATCATAGTCAGGCATACTTCCTTCTTAAAGCAGGGCCTGATGCTGGAGGACCGATTTGAGATGGCTTCCTGCAAAGCTCAGGAAGCAGGGCAGAGAGCGGGCTGAGGCTGGGAGCTCCCTAGAAGTTCGTTGAGTTTGTTCCTGTGAGAAGGATGTGGTTGGGCAGAGATCCAAGAGAGGTTGTGGTGGGGGACATTTTGGCATCTCTAGTGCTGTGGGTCCCAAGAAACACGTCACATCCATTTACTACTTTCCCCATCAAGTTTATGGAAAGGAATGAAATCAACATTTGAAAACTTTTCCTCGACTCAAGCTTGTTGTTTTTCTCACCTAAGCAAACTTGAGCTACGGTTTTTATTGAAGTGTACACCAGATATTCCACAATTCTTCGCAATTTCTGCCCGTACTAGTATATAATTGTATTTCCAAAGTCTTCAGCGGACGCTGTACATGGTATGTGGACTCTTATCTGTTGCTCTGGAAATTGACATTTCAGCTTGCTTCAAATTTAACTTTCCAAACTCATCTTCAAACAAAACAGGGAAAGCCCCAAGAACAGAAGGGTACTTACTCCATCTCTAATTTATCCCAGCTATCCTAGCATTCACTTAAAGAATTACAATCTACCCAGGCCTGGTGGCTTAGATCTGTAATCCCAGCACTTTGGGAAATGGAGGTGGGAGGATCACATGAGACCAAGAATCCAGCCTTAGCAACAAAGTGAGACCTTGCCTTGAGAAAAAAATAAAAATAAAACAGAAAGATTATTCAGTTATGGCAGCACGTGTCTACAGTCTCTGCTACTCAACAGGAAGAAGGAGAATCCTGGATCTCTTGAGTCCAGAAATTCAAGGCTTCAGCCTGGGTGACAGAACAAGACCCAGTCTCTAAAAGGCAGGAAAAACAAACAAACAAACAAACAAAAAAGAACTGCAGTCCTTAAATTCCCAGTGTGGTCTCACAGACCCAAGTCAAGAAGCATGACCCCTTGCCATTGGCTGTTCACCAGGCCCCAATTCCCTAAGCTTTAATTTCTTTAGCTGTAAACTGAATCACTGACATTGACATTGCAGACTGTTTGTCATAATAAGTGATAAGGATGCCACTCAACGTTTCCCTCTGCCAGCCTGCACCTTGCTAGTTACTAGAAGTCTCTGGATAGTAATATGATAGATAGTGCCACAGCCTGTGACCCCTCAGTCCCCAGACAGGACTTTAAGTCATTGGAAAGCAATGTCCAATAAAGGTTTTGAAGCCTAATTCCTCTGACAGCTGAGAACTGACAAGCAAGTATAACCCGTGACAATTTCCAGGAACACACAGGCAGAGGGGCAGAGAAGGTGAGCCTGACTGGGAGCCAGCTGGCAAGCTGGCTGTGGTTGCCACCATCAGAAAGGATGTGGTGGGCACACCCACAGGGGATCTAGTATGGGTTTTCTCCACAGTTCTACCATTGTGGATCCCATCCAGCGCAGTAGTAAACGCCCACATCTTCCTCCTGGATGGAATTGATGGTAAGAATCGAAGTGGAACTTCGAGAATCCTTACTTGCCTTAATTTTGTCTTCCCTGCCTTGCATGGAAACTGGGGATTTCGTAGAGGTCACTTGAAGGAGATGCTGCAAGGCCTGATTTGGTTTCTGCTGATACCAGTGAATGACTTCGGTTTCAAAATTTGCGCTCCATATCGTGCAAGGTATTTTAGCACTTTTCTTAACTTCTATGGAAACAGATACAAAAGACTGCTCCAACTTTGATAATCCAAGTCCAACTGTAAGTAAAAGAGGAGAATTTCCAATGAACATCTGAGAATGTAAGAGGGAAACAAACATGGAGGAACTGGTCACTCAGCGAGCCTGACGGGGGGCAGAGGATGACTCACAAGCCCAAAAGGAGAAGAAAGCGATGGCTCCCAGGAGGGACATCCTGTCTGGCAAGCTGTGTCCTCAGGGAGAAGGCAGCACGGTGGGGACCTAGTGACTGTATGCCTCAGTCTAGAACAGGAGGGTGTGGTCTGAACTGGATAGAAGGAAGGGAGGGCAGGAAGGGGTGGTTCCTTGAGTGCTGGCCGCAGACTCAGCATTGCTGGCCCTGAGGATCTGGGTATGGGGCGCCATCTCAGCAGGGCTCTTTGCACGAATGTGAAGGGGCCGTGGAGGTGCCTTACTTTCTGTGGAAATAGAAAGGGTTTCTACGTGTTGAGGAACTACCTTACAAACACTGTTATATGAGCATAATAGTTTGAAATATTGCATGTTTAATAAACATTAACGTCTTTAAAAGCAAATATTTAATAAGCATTTTCTACTTGCAAGGTTTTCTTTTTCTAAATGCTCACTACACTTTTAATCTGCACGATAATCATGTCCTCGTAGCTTTCACTTTATAGATGAGGATAGTGAGGTAGAGAGGAGTCAGGTGGCTCAGTGAAGGTCACCGCGTCCAGAGGTAGGACATGCTGGGAAAGATGTTCATTGAAGAAACTCTGGGAAACAGGGGCAAGATAAAATATTCATGATCATTGTTATCATGTAAGTTAACTTTCAGATTCTTCTTTGTAGATGCAGTGCTATTAATATGATTTTATGGACTCTAACATTTTTATATGTATAGGGTTTCACATTTTTAGTCTTTCAGTTCACCTTAATTCTGAGCTGCTTCCCACGTCACTGCAGCAGTTATTTATTTATTAGAGACAGAGTCTCACATTGTCACCCTCGGTAGAGTGCTCTGGCATCCCAGCTGACAGCAACCTCCAGCTCCTGGGCTTAGGTGGTTCTCTTGCCTCAGCCTCCCGAGTAGCTGGGACTATAGGCACCTGCCACAATGCCCAGCTATTTTTCTGTTACAGTTTGACTGGGACCAGGTTTGAACCTGCCACCCTCAGTATAGGGGCTGGCGCCCTACTCACTGAGCCACAGGCGCTGCCCCTGAAGCATTTATTAATGTCTGAGAGTATTGGCTGTCTTTGTCATCTAGGAGTTGTCTCGCCCTGTGGATACTTTTTTTTAAAGCACTTTCCTTTTTATTCAGTGTGATGGCCCAGGATATAAATTTGCATTTCTTTAGTTTTTAATACCTTTTATTTTTATTAACTTTGAATTAAAACCATAACTGTACATTTATGGTGTACAATGTGATGAGTTGATACACAGTGCAGAATGCTTATATCAAACTGATTAATGTAGCCATCCCCTCACTTACTTTTTGTGATAAGACATTTACTATTTACTCCTAGTTATTTTGAAATACACCTTTCATTGTGCACAGTAGCTGAGATCCCACCAATTGCCCTCCACCCTTCCCTTCTGCTCTTCCTCCTCCCCCCTCCCCTTGCCAGACTCGATGTGTGTCTTATTATTCATATGAGTGTGTAAGTGTTTCATAATAGTATTGAGCACTTTGGACACTTCCCACCCCCCACCCCCCATTCTTGAGATACTTTACTAAGAAGAATATGTTCCAACTCCATCCAGGTAAACATAAAAAATATAAAGTCTCCATCTTTTATATGGATGACTAGTATACTTTTTTTTTTGGCCAGGGCTGGGTTTGAACCCACCACCTCCAGTATATGGGGCCAGTGCCCTACACCTTTGAGCCACAGGTACCACCCTGACTAGTATACTTTTTAATCTCTTCCTGCTTCACAATCCTCATCTGAAAATGGGTTCAACAGCAGTACTTACACCTAAATTTTACACAGATTAAAAGTGAGACGTGCCTAATATGGTTCCAGACATATTATACATTTTTAGTAATTATTAGTCATTATTATTATTGCTACTACTACTCCATTTTGGAGATTTAATTTCCCCTACTTTCAGCCATTTAATTCCACTCCTCCCCCACCCCTGCTTTTATTATTAACATGTCTTGGTCTCCCATGTGAAGCAGCAGCCTGGGAAAGTCAAGGGGAGCCAGCCAAATATTGTTACGCATCATTTTGCCGCGTTAGGGAACTTCCCTCTTCCTCCAGCCTCTCATGGGCCAAGCATCTTCACTTCCATTTTATGACGTCCATATTGTTTCCTCTGAGATCTCTGGTATGTTAACGCTCTTTTAACCCTGGATAGTGGTTGTTCCTGAAATGTATGACCAGCTCGGCCTTGTGCTGTGTGGGGCAGGTGTGAACACAGACCTGCTTGGATCCCTCAGAGGAGAACAAAGAGAAAGCAGCTGGCTCAGGTAGCTGGATTTTCCTCCTGGGGTGGTTGCTGTGTTATTCTTCTTTTCCAATACATCACATTTGTGAGGTGCTCAACACTGGAAGCTGAGTGCTGACAAGATGGAGGGTAGTAGACCAGAAGGCCCATGTCTTCCCCTGCACAGAGGTGTATTGTCCTGGGAAGTGGGAGAAAGGGGAGGGGTGCCCACCTGACACTGCAGCTACAGCCAGTCTGTGGGTGTTAGCTTGGCGTGGCACAGCCATGGCCATGCTGGAACTCAGTAGGTCCCCTGCACTGCCGCTGCTGCCAGACAGGTCCTTCCAGACCCTGCAACTCTAGCAGCCATGTGTGTATGTGGGGAGTAGGGCTGCTGGCCACCGTGGGGACTGTCCAATTGGTAGAACCCACACTTCTACCTGAATACCTGGAAGAAAGGCTGAGAAAATGTGTCAGGACTTTTACTTTTTTGTAGAGGGAGATAAACTTGAGTCTTTCCTCAAGACTCATAGGCAGGAAACACCTTACACAGGAGAGGGTTGCTAGGAGGCAAAAAGACCAATGCCCACTTCAGAAAAGTATTTTTCTTTATTATTATTTCAAATAAAGGAAGTGAACAAAGCCAAAGTTTATCTTTTACTTACTATAAATGCTGTCAGGTATTTTAATTTTTATTTTATTTACTTCTACATAATATTAATAGCTCACAGTAATTAAGGGCATGTGGCAGACATCACTACACTTTTGCCTATTATCTATTAAGTTATTATGGTGCCCATTTTGCAGATGGGAAAATGGAGGCTTTCAAAGAGCAGCATTTGGTCTGACAGGATTAAGTGGGAGGACAGTAATTGGTATCAAAGTGCCTGACTCTAGAACCCATGTCCCTAACAAGACTTTCTTTCTTCCATGCACTGGAAGAAAGCTTCTTTTTAAGGCTCTAGGACGTGTGCTCCAGGATTTGTTACAGGAATACTCCCTATGTGCTTCCCCAGTGACACGCCCAAAGATTCATTTATCCCAACAAATGTTTGGTGAGGGTTCACGACAGGTGAGGCTTCACCTGTTAGACCCATGTTAGGTCTGGGAATGTCACAGAAGCCAGAGACAAAGGCTCCTAATTACATGACAGTTATAGTCTAGCAGCACTTAAATTCTTCTTGATGCAGCACATGCTCAGTGACTGGAATTGCCATCCACTGATATAGTGAAGAAAGTAAGTCCTCTGTGTAGAAGACCCTGTGGTGCACTCAGGGAGCGCAGACTCTGCAGGCAGCGTGAGCACCGTCAGCCTTGTCTTCTGAAGTTGTCTTCACTCCACTCAGCAATGCACAGGAACATGCTCAGCAACCAGAGTTACCATCTCTTTGTTGCAATTCCCTTATTACTCAGTGCATGTCACCCACACTTCCTGGAAATCTCAGGACAAAGGAATGACAGTGCCTGATTCACTCGGACTATTTTCTACAGCTCTGAAGATAAAACCCTGGCCAGTAGGAAATCAGGACAACTGGAATCAGAACAGGAGGTTGGCATCCATCATGTGGGCACTGCTGGTGGCTGTCCACTTCCCTTCCCTATTTCCTCTAGGGCCAAAGTGCCTTTCAGGGAACACACAGTGGGGACCCAGGCTGAGGCTGGGAGACAGAGATGAAGTTGCTTATGAGGGAAGAATTCTAGTCTAGTACTGAAGTGGATTTGGCTCTCCTAATGCTATGAACCCAGTTGTACATGGCTTCTACCACAAATTTTATTCTATAGACTATATATACAGAATTGACTGAATACTTCGTTCTCACCTAACTGCCGCTAAGCAGATGTTGTAACCAAATACTTACTGAGTGCTCCACAGCCTGAGGGTCCCAGTCCATGCAGATGCAGTGTGGAGTACTGTACGTGAAACAAATCCGTCCTTCTTTCCTCCTGGGATATAGACTTTCCTGACAGTGACATTGTGATCGCCCACTGGGGGTGGAGAGAGAGGGAAAGAGAGGTTGGGAGCAGGTTTTTCAATGAATACCTGTAATACCAAGAGAAAACATTCAATTAACTTTTTAAAACATTCTCATATAATCTGAACAAAGGGAAGAACTAACTCACTAGCCCAGATGATTGCTTATAACTGGGAACCTTGTCTACCAGGATTTGCCCCTAGAACAAGCCAGAGGCTTCAGGTCAGTGTCAGCTGCTGGTAACTGCTGGTGTCAGAAAAGGATGGAGGTGGGCTGAGCAGGGGCTGCTGACCGTGCCATCCCTGACGTTGCTACTTTGTCTGGATAACATAAACCAGGCTGTGACAATGAACCTACCCGTCCATTTACAGATAATTCAGATGATTAGAGGGGTGAAAGGGAGATGGAGCCCGAGGCAGAGAGAGAGATAGAAGTGAGTCCACCCAGGGCAGACAGCAGTACTGGGAAACATCAGAAGGATTTTCTTGATTTGTTGTCCCAGTCACTTCACACAAGGGGATATAAGCGGATGTTTGACTCAATTATGAATATTGATAAGTAGTACCCAGAGTCCTTTCTCCACTCCAGCAGTGATGCTCTGCCTTCTGAATTTATTATTTCAGCAAACGCTCTCAGCACTGCCATCTCTGTTCCTCAGAAGACAGGGCTGACGGTACTCACGGGGCCTGCAGAGTCCCTGCTCCCTGGCTGCACCACTGGTTCTTCTACACAGAGGCCTGATTTTCTTCACTGTATATTTCATGGCCATCAATTTCTCTCAAGGCTCTGGGATTTCAAGTCTGGTTACTGTATTCAAACAACAGCCTTTCATTTGTTCTTTGAGAATTATTTTTATGCAGATTAATGTTGGCTTTCCTTAGTGTTAGGAGGCTTCATGGACTCGATTTATTTAAAACCCCGTATCTCGCCTATGTGCCTCTGTCACTTAGCACCTCCTAATTCGGGTCTCCACAGCACAAGGCTTCTTTTTGCTAAATAACAATCAGCTCTCCCCTGGGCAGAATAACTAGACAAAGTCACCCTTCCTCAGGCCGACACAGTGCTGCTCCAGCATGCAAAGCAGGAGGTAGGATGGGATTTGGGTCCACACCGGTGCCCCCTCACGTAGGTGCCACTGAGCAGGACACAGTGGTGAAACACGCACACACGGCACCTCGCGGGGAAGGACAGACATCACTTGTGTATACAACAGGTGCATCTCATGTCATCCTCATTTTAATGCTGCTCAAAGGCATTAATTTACCAATTTAAAATAGTTTCACCAGATTAGTCTCTTTCAGGTTAGCTCAGCCTCTTTGGGGTACATTCTTCGGCTTCTCGGCATTGCTTTCTCTTCTCGTCCCCAGCACGGCATCACTACCCAGGGAGCAGCGTGTGAGTGAGTCCCCACATCGTCTCCCTGCTGCTGCTCTCTGAGTCCTCCACAACTTCCAGCTTTCTGTGTTGCTGGTGTCTGGGATATGGACTCTTCCTCTGAATGAGATGGTGCAGTCACCAGCCTGCACTTACCTCTGCTGACACCACACATGTCCTGGGGATGCAGGGTGCCCACCCTGCAGCTTCTCGTCCAAACCCCAGATACTGTGTCCCCCTCAACCCACCAGCACCTCTGTAGCCTCTTAAGACCCCAAAGTCATCTAGAATTCCTGAGTATACAACCCCTATGGAAGAGCAGTGTGGTTTGGGCTTATCTTTGCAAATACCTTCCACAGCTGATGAAGCTTCCCGCGACCATAGTGGAGAAGCTCATTGTCAGCCCGAGGCTCTGAGGTTCTCCCTCCATTTATCTTGGGTTTCTGTTATAGTTTCAGTCTTTTCTAGAATAGGGCCGTCAAAACAAAAGAACCAGAAAGTACCTTCATTTAATCCTCTGCTCCTCTGAATTTCCCCACCGTGTCACAATACTCCCCAGGCAGAAAGGCGACCCCCTCTCTCTGGGTGGACACCAACTTCACGGCATCACACCCCGCCTTTAGCATCTAGCACAGCTGGTGCAATGTGTGCTCTTAGCTTGCCAGGCTTGCCTTTTGACTTATGAGTGGGAGATTCAGAACTTACTAAAGAACTTTAAAAAATGCTTTTATTAAAAAACTTAATTTTTAAGCCCACTATCTCACGATTGACTCGAAAAGTATGAGTTTGTTCTAACCAAAGTTACCATTTCATTGTAGGAATAATAATTTCATGGTTTAGTTTTAATAATAAAAATACTACGGGTAACATGGTTCATGTGAGAGGATGAAAATAAGCAGGCTATTATATTTAATATTAACATTAATCCTAAAACATTATCCTCATTATATACACACATTGTGATCATCTACCTAAGTCTAGGATTTGTGTATTTCCCCCCTCACTGTGTATCCTACCTTTATTTTCTGCTAAAGAAAGATCACAAGAACAGAGGAGATAATTCAGTTTTCTTTAGCCTTTTCCCTTTCCATAAGGAAAAAAGTGTGTGCCCAAGATGTGTGCCCAAGGGGACCCTTGAGCTGTGTCCTCTTGGGCTGCTACCATTATTCTGCCCATACTTGTCCTCAGATGCCACAGTTCCTTCCTTTAAAGTTAATAAGCAGTATGGGTATTCAAAAATGGCACAACAGTACAACTGAACTGCCTGGACTCTTTGTTTAGACTACTGTCCCACTCTAAGCATCAGTTCTTTCTTCCATGAGTAGGTGTATTTTCAGGGCTTTTATGGTGGTCATCTGAAATTCTGAACATACAGGACATTGATTACATTGTCTGCCAGCCAGTCAGCCAATAGGAGCTGAACAAACATGAACTCCATCTTGTCCCTTGCCAGCACCTTCACCCTGAGCACTCCATCAGGACTGGAAAGCTCCAGGAAATGAAATAATGGACCTTGCCCTCTCTCTGAGATAATCAGGCAGTGTCAACATACTAGTCTCTAAATTGGAGACTAAGTCAATAGGAAATGATGTCAAACCAGACATTTAGGGGTGCAGTTACTGGCATCTGTGGGGATGCAACCGATAGCCATCTGGCTCCTCTTCAGTTTCCTCAGAACACAGGAAATGCTGCAGGCTGAGGCTGAGGCCTAGCCAAAGCAGAGGATTGGACAAGGCTGCTCCCCAGCAGGAAGGATGTGGTCACAGCCATGATAAGGGGTGCACATGCTCACTGTCTTGGCTCTGATGACACGATAAGTTCCAGAGGCCACTGTCTTAGGTCATCATGTCTTCTTCTTTTGCCATGAATTTCGTATCAATGACCAGAGAGGAGTAGACAGAATTTTACAGACCTTATGGTTCAGTTCTTTGCCTATCTTTGCCTTATTTTTACTAAGTAATTATCAGATACTGAAAAACCTTATTTAGTATTTGTCAGTACCTAAGTCTGTATGACAAGTTATATCTAGATACCCTGCAGCAAAAATATATGCTTCCTTTATGCTATTGAAATACATTTGCTTACTTCAATTGTATTTATCCAATTCCAAATAGAAGCTAAAGAACAGCAATAACAAAACCAAAATTATCAATAAATAAAACATTCATGCTTTTAAAAGACCTCAAGCAATGTGAGAAATAGGGGAATATGTTCCCATTCCCAGAGTAAAGAGAAGGCAATTACTTGGTAGCCATAACATCCCTCTGTGCAGGCTGTGTGCCCAAGAAGGAGGCTGAGGAGACAGGGATATGGAGGATAGTGAGGAGGAGGCAGGCAGGAGGAGGAGAGGTACCTCCTAGTGTTCTAACAAAGACAATAGATATCCCAGGGCCTTGAGCCCACATCACTCATTTCTGAGGTTGTTAATTGGTCAGGAACACATAGGAATTTTACCCATATCTATAAGGCACCAAGAAAACCTGTCCATTTGCCTTGTTATGTTCCTGGCTCTTGGACAATTTTAGGGAGATTCTTTTATGATAATCAAGAAGAATTAAATAATTTGAGGAGAGTTAGTCCAAGTTACCAATCCTGCTATGACCTGAAGTCACCTGTCAACTTTTCCTTGTGAGAATCCTCCTTGGTTTCTCTGCCCACCAAACCCTGAACCCCCATGCAGGGCTCTGCTTTCGCCCCGTGGTGGCTCCAGAACCTGGGGAGTCCCTTATAGTATGCAAAGGGAAGACCTGTCTCCTCAGCTCTCTCCTTAGTAGGAGAGAAAGGGGCTTCCAGGGCTCTCCCAACTCATTGCAGAGATTGAGAGACCCTGGGCTAGCTATGTTTTCCATAGACCTGCCAAGAGGCGGACAAAATTGTAAGACAAAGTCTTTACAGAATTAGAGTTCCCAGGGAACTCTCCTCCGGATATCTCAGGAGACAAAGTCAGGCAAAATCAGACAAACTCTTAGCTGTTCTGTGGGAAACAGCTATCCCAGGGACTCTCAATCTCTGTATTATGGGCTGAATATTTCTTTGTCCTTTGGGGGCTGCCCTGTGTGTTGTAGGACGTGTAGCAGCATCCCTGACCTCTACTCTCTAGATGCCAGTTGCACTCCCACTCTGTTGTAGCAACCGAAAATGTACTCAGACTTAGCCATTGTCCCCTGGAGGGGAGATTGCCCCCAGTTGAGAGTGCCTGCTTTAGTCCCTTTCTTTAGGATGCAGACACAACTTATTGCTCTTATCCTGACCTTTGAATCTCAGCCAAGATTGGGACAAAATGAAACTCCTGTTAAACATCCAACATGTAAAATTCCTACTCTCCCTTCAGCAATGTCGTTTCATCTTCTTTGCTGCATTGCCTTTCTTGAGGATTGAGGAATCAGAGTGACCATAACAACAAATGCCTCTATCACTCAGCACAGAGCCCTGCGGCCAGGTGTTGCCTGTCACTTTCATATATGCCATGCTGACTTTCATTTTACTACAGCAAGCCATAGTAACGTTGTTCCAACCCCCTTATTGAATAAAACAAGATGAATTCCCAATGGTAAGACCTGCATAAATATTGGTTATCATTTGGAGAAAAGTCATATTAGAGATCTTACTGGAGTGGTTGAAAGATGTTAAAATCTTCAACCTAAGCTATCATTCCTTAGTTTGGTACACTGTTTACAACGTCAAAAACACTTTTATGTTCATTGGATCATTTTATCCAAGCTACGCTGTCTTGAGGCGGCAAGGGAGACCTAGAGGGTGTGAGAGTAGAATAAGGCCTCTCAGTTGGTGGATGGTAGAGCTGCACCTCACACCTATTTCTTTACTATCAAGTCCACATAGTGTGCTATAGAAGAGAGTGTGAAATCATTCCATGCTGCTTTTAAGTCCAGTTCTGCCTGCTTTTAACTTGATTTGTTGATGTCTGATACTTAGTGTCTTCAGCCAGGAAAATTAATTAGAAACATCTATCTTCCAGCATCAGTTTAAATAAGTGCATAGCACAGTGCCTGGTACACTGGGAGCTCTGTGGCTTCCATATCCTTCCCCTCCTTCCTCTCTGCTTTGCCTTCTTGATGAAGCAGGCTGAGCACAGAGCTATTGTTGGGAGGCCTTGTTTTGGATTTGGGGTATACTCTTCACATGGTCATAGGTCCTTCACTTGAATGTATGTCCAGACAGAAGAATTCCCCATCTTGGGGCCATTGCCCTTCAAGTGGAGGTTCTACGTGCTACTGTCTTGTGGCCAAAGTCATGGGGCAGCCATACTCACCCTCTCCTCACAGAGAGGTCTCCCACACCCTACCTCACAGCAAAGCTGGTCAAGGAGGGAGCTGGCTGAAAATGTCCCTTTTTCCCTCTACCCTAGTAGGTGGTTAAAATTAATTAAATGAAGAGTTTTATTCAAAAAATAATAAAATAGTAACATATTTATAAATCTGGGGTGAATTTTACCAGCATATGTCCTTTCAGTATTAGACAACCTGATGACAAAAGCTATTTAATTACCCCTTCTTACTTTTTCAACCACGCCATGTGTGTGACAAAAGTGAACATTCTCTGTTATCTAATTGGCCATATTTTTATCTGGTTCTTCTGGTCCATGAATCCTTACCAGTGGTCCACTATTTTCTGCCTTCTAAGAACACATATATATGCCAGGAAATCAAGGAACCATAAGTTTAATTCTTTATTTCCTTTGAGGGACGTAGTGAATATCATAGCACTAGTCCTACCAATATGTACTCAGAATATTCAGCTTATTTTATTGCCTAATTATGCTTCTTAAGTATGTTGGCTTTCTTTCTATTTCAACTCTTTTCATACAAGGAATATCTCCAGACAAAAGATTCCACAAGTGTACTTGTGTACACTGCGGGAACATGTTCCGCATTCTTGTGAAGATATGCACATGCCTCACCTCTCCCTTCTCCCCTTTGTTTTTATTCCAGTTATTGTTGGGTTAGTGTAGTGCAGTGGGGAAAGGGTGGGTTTTAATGACAGTCATACTCAGCTTTCAATCTCTTCTCTGCTGCAAGTGATGCCTGCATGATCTTAGATGCTAGAGTCTGTCTGAATCCCAGGTTCCTCTTCTAAAGTGAGGGGATGATTAAGTAAGAAAAGCTATGTAAAATTCAGGGTCTGACAGGAACTTGGCCTTCAGCCCATGCCAGATATTCCCTGGATGGCATGGGAAGCAGGGAACAATGTGGCATCTCAGGCCAGGCTGAGGTTGTGTCTAGTCCTAGCCTCTCTTTTCCATCCACATTTGAATATTTCTGTGCTCTGCAGCGCACTGAGAGTGGGGCAGTCCAGCAGCAAAGAAGACAGTCCAGGATCCTATCTTTATGTCCCATCTTGATGTCTTTCTGTTGCCAATAGACACAATGTTTCTTATGTTTCTTTTAAAAGCATAGAAGTCAAATAAAATGATTTTACAATAAAATAATAAAATTCTCTACAGAAAACTCTTGCAGATTGTCTCTAAGTAAACTCTGCAGGCATTAATTTAAACAACTTCATGTTACCCTGAGGAAACAGTCCAATGCTGCAGGTTAAAACAAACTAATCATGACTAATCACAATATGAATAATAAAATTCTCTATTTCCCCTCAAAATGTCTCAAAACATTAAAAAGTTTTTGTTTTGTTTTGTTTTTCTTATCACTCTGGAATCAAGGCAATAGCTTTTGTAATCAGCCAGACATGAATTCAAATCCTAGCCTTGCTGCTTACTATCAAGTCACTTACAAAGTTCCAATTTGTACCTATAAAATATCTATAAAATTGAGATGATAATACTACTAATAATAGCTATCTCCTAGTAATTTTATTAGGATTAAATGAGATGAAGTATACAGTATAAAGTGGTTAGTACAGTGCCTAACACATGAAGAGTACGCAGAAAACCAAAGCTATTAATACTGCACTCGTATCAGAACACTTATTACTTTATTTATGCTCATATAGAACTGAGCTCCTTGAGAGAGTACTCTAGACCAGTGTTTTTCAGCCTTTTTTAATCTCATAAAACACTTAAACCTATAGTTAAATGTCCACAGCACACTTAAATTATGTCGATCAAAAAGAAGAATATACTTACTGTACTGTGAACTTCTTTTGAAAATAATTTAATTAATGATTTTAAAACATTTTTGTGGCACACCAGTTAAAAATCACTCTCTAGATATTCAACTCTGTACTCATACATGAGTGAACTTTTCTGTTTTTCTCTGGAAAAACAAAGAAAATAAGGAGAATCATAGAAGTCTGCTGACTCATGAACTACACATTCTAATTTTAGCTCTTCTAGAATATAACTATGGGTTTTTGACAATTACTCTGTAACTTTTATTGATAAGTAAATAAAAAAATAAACAAGACCATAGAATACTAATGATCACTATGTGAGTAAAATTGTTAGTTGATGCAAAAATATCAAGAAAGTAGATTAAAGAGCTATAGAATATCAATGATAACAACCGGGGGTATTGTTTTAGTTTTCATGAATATGACAGGTGTCCTCTATTAGATTTTAGTTTTCATGAATGTGACAGGTGTCCTCTATTAGATTTTAGTTTCCATGAATGTGACAGGTGTCCTCTATTCTCAAGCATTTAATGACAGTTGAGATGGTTTACACTCATTTATTGTCTCAGAGAACATCAAAAACACAAAGTTGGATTACTATCATTGTTGATGAAGCCCTATCATTGTAAAGCACTATAATCGCTTATCTAAATGCAGATTACTTTTATGTTGCTTATTTTTTCTACTTATGTGCTGGTGATTTGTTTATAAGTCAACAAATAACCTGAGGGTCCTTCACTTACCCTAAGAACAAAAGCATTACAAATAATCTGCATGGTCCTAGTGAGAAATTGAGTAGAAAAACACTGACTTTTATGATGTCTCAAGACTTATTAAGTTTCCTGTTTGTTACAGTTACACACATCCTGTTCTGTTGGAGATGGGATGTTGGTGGTCTGTGGAAAGTGAAATGGAACAAACTAGATAAAATATAGCAGAACCTCCATAGTTGACCACCTCCCTACTGACCACCTCCTTAAATTGACCCAGTTTTTGTAGACTGGCCATGCATCACAGGTACATATCAGTACAGTAGACCTGGTGCCTTACGTTGATACCTCCGTATGTTACCACACCTTGGGTGGTCAACTTACATGGGTGCTACTTATTTGGGCTTAGACATAACTCACATATGAGATTATCTGTTTGAATTCATCCTTTGCACCTCTGGGTCCATTCTCCATGTCACTCTGCCTTAAAATTCTGAGTGCCATGATTTGTACTAATGGTCTTCCTTGTGTTCCAGTTGCTTGTGTTCCAGTAGGAGAAGCCAACTAAAGCATCAGCAGGAGGCTGGGAAATGACATCAGGGTCCCTGATGGCGGCCTTCAGTCCCCTAGTGGCCAATATATAGAACTGATGATTTTTTTTAACTGGAGTACCACAAACATTTTTAAAGATCATTAATTAAATTATTTTCAAAAGAAGTTTGAACTGGCATGCCACAAAAATTTTTAAAGATCGTTAATTTGTTTTCAAAAGAATTTGAAAGCACTGTAAGGATATATTATTTTTACTCTTTTTTTGATCAACATAATTTAAGTGTGCTGCAGAAGTTTACTGTAGGTTCAAGTGTGCTGTCAGATAAAGAAGGTTAAAAAACACTGATGGAGTATTGTCATCTGCTCCATAGCCAGAGGTTGATGTCCAGAACTGAGAGGTGGAGGTAGGAGTAGCCATTCTCTTCTACAGCAATTAAATGGTTGTTCAAATTCCATTGAAGGAATTTGTTTATTTCCCCCTCCAAGACCTGGACCCACAGCCTTGGAAATCCTAGCACCTAAGAAAGACATACAACCCCAATTAAGTTGTCTTAAACACCCAAAGCATTAACATTTTCTTTAAGTTATCATATTGCATCAGTAAGAATCTGGTGGAAAAAGCCAAGATTTTATTTTTTTAAAGGTAGTGAAAGTCATTAGAGAAGGGGAGATCAAACCAAGCTCATGACAGGCCTTTCTAATCAGCAAATGGTACATGTCTCTTGGTGCCTAATAATGCACAGAGATATTTTTAATATTATGAATAGTATTGTGAATTCTTCTTAAAAGTAAATTTTAAAATAAAATTCAAAAGTTATAATGGTTAGACAATTCAGAAAGTATAGAAGTGATATAAGAAAAAACACTCATGATCGCAATGTCTAGAAATACCTGCTTCAAAGTCTGCACCTCTTTCTCTACCCCAGGCTGCCTCCCAGAACCCATTCACAGGACTCAAAATGAACAGCACTCAAGATAAAACAGTTACCAGTGGTCTCCAGGTGGGTCTGGCAATTTCTAGAATTGTGGCTTTTATAAGATGCCTCCTGATACCTATTTGCTTCTCCCCAAGTACTGATATGAGTGGGAAATTGGGCAACAGATGATCTGGTATATGAACATATAGCCTTTGTAAATTTCCTTTGATCTAATTCAGCCTTAATTAGATAATTTAATGTTGGTCCTATTATTCAGTCACTGTGTCTCATTTATCCCAAATATAGAAGAAAATAAGTTGAATCAAAATCATTAGAATATGTAGGGGAATCTTTTTCAACCTTTTTATCTCACAGCACACTTGACCCTATAGTTAAACTTCAGCATCACAAATTATGTTGATAAAAAAAAGAGTAAAAAAAATATATACCTACTGTGCTTTGAATGTATTTTGAAAATAACTTAATTAATGATCTTCAAAACTTTTCAGAGCACACCTAAGATCCTCTCGCGGCACACCAGTGGGCCACAGCATGCCAGTGGAAGATCGCCGATTTAGGGCATCCATCTATGCAAAAGCCCTGACACATTAGGTAATGTGAGCACCTCAAAATAGCAATCTCAATTCAACAGATACTACGTGAGCCCCCACTACTATGAATCAGAAATTTAAACAATCATTTAGTTGGCAAATGTTTACTTAGGATAGAGCTGGTTTGCCTTTGGCTGGTTTGTCTTTGGTGTGGCTAAAATGTCCTGGGTCAAGCTCACTTTAGCCATAAGGTGAAGGGCACAAGGAGCAAATGACCCCTAATGTGGACTTGTTTTCCCCCATAATGGTTGTTTACACCATGCAAAAGGCCAGTGTCCTCTCCAGCTGTGTTTAAGTGTAAGGTCCCATGTAACTGTGATAGAAAGACACAATTAGATTCAAGAAAAGGGAGGGTTAAAGGGGGTAGGGAAGTTGATAAGTTCCCACCAAATGGGTGCAACGTAGGGGTATGTGGCACACTTCCCTGGGTGAAGGGCTCAACGGTAACTCGGTATTTACCTCACAAACACAAACAATCAACCTAATTGTATGTACCCTCATGTTATACACACACACACAAAACTTAATTTGAATTAATTAAGTTATACACACACACACAAACTTAATTTGAATTAATCTGGGATGAACTCTTGTGAAAGTTTCTTCATCTTTATTCTACCTATAAACTATAATAGTCAGACACTATGACAGATGTGGAACTAAGCCCTGGATATGCAAAGCTCCGTGTGTGTGTGCACGTGTGTGTTCCTGTGTATACAGTCATAACATGCAACATTTTGGTCAAAGACAGAGATCATATAATGGAGCTGCCCTAGACAGGTGTACCATTTTTTATCTTTTACACTGTATTTGTACTCTACTTTTTCTGTGTTCGGATGTGTTTAGATACACAAATACGTACTACTGTGCTACAATTACGGTATTCTGGACAGTACAATGCTGTACGGGTTTGTATCCCAGGGCATCCCATAGCACCTAGCTGTGTTGCAGGCCGTTCCATCTAGATGTGTGGAGTATGTTCTATGCTGTTCGTACAACCAAACAGCCTAGAACATATGCCTTTTGTTAAGTGAACCGTGACTATATATGTGTGCTAGTTTGCCAGCTGTTGTTTTTTGTTTTTGTTGTTGTTGTTCAGTTATTTTTTATAAGCTAACACAGGGCTATCACAATATGGCTAGCACTGGGCCAAAGCCTTTTTACACATTATCTCAGGACCTCTCACAACCACTCATGGGATGACGTGGGACCTTTGTTTCACAGATGAGGAAACAGAGCTAGAGAAGCTCAAGGCGTCACCACAGGGCTCATCAGCACTAAAGACTGAGTCAATATGGGTTGACTCTGTGATGGGAGAGCCCTGGGTCTTGACCACTGCGTACATCACACACACAGCCCATTATCAAGTTGTTGAAGGATCAAAGTATAAGAACTATTTGAGAAGTTGAGACTAACAATCATTTATGCCTCGGCTCTTTAACAGAGGCAATCTTACTTTTATCTGTTTTACATATGAGATCATATTTCAAGAAAGAGTTTCAGAGAGGGCATGGTGGCTCACACCTGTAATCCTGGCACTCTGGAAAGCTAAGGCAGGCCGATCACCTGAGCTCACATGTTTGGGACCAGCCTGAGCTAGAATGCGACCCCATCTCTAAAAATAGCTGGGCATTGTGGCAGGTGCCTGTAGTTCCAGTTACCCAGGAGACTGAGGCAAGAGAATTGCTTGACCCCTAGAATCTGAGGTTGCTGTAAGCTATGCTGTCACAGCACTCTACCAGGGGTGACAAAGGGAGACTATGTCTCAAAAAAAAAGCTGTATTTATATTGAGGGCTGACATTTTAGTGGCCTCTGGCTGCCCAATAACAAAATGTCTCAAAAGAAGTGCATACGTGCCTTGTGACTGCTGCTGCACATAATGCCTGGCTCAGAACAGTCTATCAAAAACTTTCTGTTGGATGAATAGAATCTTAAGCCAGAAAATAAATATTCCTCAAATGCCAATCCAAAGTCAAATTGGATGTCGACTCAATTAGAAATGTTAGTGCAAAATCAAACATCACCATTCCAAGGCATTCATGTGATATATTTGTCCTTGCACTCTGCTCTGCCTGTGGTTAGATCATGCTGGGTATGTTACATTATAGCCTCTAGGAAAATTAATTCCTTTTATTCTGATGCTTATTCTTAAATCAAAAGAAATGGGGAGAACAGAGATAAATAATGGGATCCAAAGTGACTAGTAGAAATAGATTGCACAAAAAATGGGTGCGATTGGCAGGAAGAAAGTAAAGACAAGGGAGGTTGACCAGATAAATAAACATGGGTGAGCTAGAAAAGCTTTTGGAGAGAAAGCAGATTCCTGAAAAGGTGAGGCTCATGCTCAAGAAAACAGACTCAGAACTCTATGAACAGAGTCACCCCAGGAACAATTATCTTGACGTTTGTCTAAGAGCACACGTGTGGTAACTGTGGTTTCCAGATTCATAATGATGAATAAAGAACCAGGGAACATTTGTTGAATGAGATGGCTCTAACCATGTGGCACTGTGCATGTCCCTGGAGGCACAATAGTAGGTGGCTGAGTCTTGTTTCTCTATGTTGTGAATGATGAGGATAGATGTAGATGTCTCAGGCACCCTGTCCACCTCAAATTTGTTTGGAGCAATGTCTGATGCCTTTTTGACAGTGCCATCAGGTAAAATGAACACCAGAACCTGTATGTTTTGATTAGGTCTTTCTTGATACCAATATACGGGCACTGCAGAAATTGTTACTCCAGACACCACACATTCCAGGCGGGCTGTCTTTGCCAGCGTTTTAGTACTGGAAGGCTCCGGCTGCTCTAGGTGAATGGCACCATACACACACCCTGGGAAACAAGAAAAGAAAGAGGGGAGAGTAAATAAACCCAAAGCTTGGGATTTAAACAATTCTAAAATTAGACAATATCAGTCAAAAGTAAATGGAAGAGGACGACAACTTACAAGCCTCAAGGACGGCCAGAATTGATGCTTGGAGGAGGGACAGCATGTCTGCAGGGACCCCACTCTCCTCCAGGGCAGCCAGCAATCACCTCCAAGAAGCGTTAGACCTGGTGGTTTGGCTCAGTCCACCACAACAAGCTTGCCGTGGGTGAGGGTGAACGGAAGGCCTCACCACCTGTGAGCACATCCTGTAAAGACAGCACTGTAAAGTTTGCCACCGCAGTCCAACTGCATGGGATAGATGGCGCGTCCCCTTAGAACTCAGAGACCGTTCATTTATCCAAACGGAATTCCTTAAGTCCTCACTATGTACAAGACATTGTGCTAAGTTCTTTGGGAATAAAGATGCAATGATGATATGGCACCTAGAACCATCTCATGGGGAAAGTCATGACCTCAGCCACCGTCTTGCTCTTCTGTCTTTCCACCCCTCCCTGTTGCAGAGCAAATCCTCAGCAGTGCCAGCGAGCTAGACTTGTCAGCCAGCATCATTGGGGGGGGGGGGGCTGTGTTATGAATCATCGGCCCACAGAGAGCTCATCTTCAACCATCTGGCAAGATGTCGTACACCAGCTACTCACCTCTGCTCAGCTGGGGTCCCGCGGGCACCTGCGCGGGCCTGAATACTATATTCCAGAATGCCGGGTTAAGGCTCGGGTTTGTGACCTCCTCCTCAGCTACCTGAAAATGTGTCTCTACTAAACCCCAGCTTCTCGCACAGAGGAGATTCACCCAAGACGTTTAACCTATCTTAGGGTATTCTTACAAACTTCTCTTCCCAATCCACCCCTCCGAGCTGCTGTTATCCAGATTTCTATTGGCAGCTATGGCTCCCGGCCACTGCCCAGCATCATGGGACAGGATCGTATACGTATATCAGCAGACCGGCAAGAAATCAAAATTCAACATTCAGAGTATGTTTCTGTGTCGCTTTCACAGCCTCTTAAAGTAAAAAATCCTAAGTTGGGCACTATCTGTGCACACAGCCAGCTGATTCCCGGACATCTTCAGGTGTGTCTGACACAGGACCTCACACTGAATTTGTGCCGAGACAGCATGAACGCATCCCCTCCCGGACCCCACTTCCCCAAGCCGGGAACCTCAGTTCTCACCTCACTCACCTGCAGGCCTCCGATCGCCCCTCCCACCCACGTCCCCGCCCTCTGGAGTGACCTGGCCGAGTCACTTCCCGGCTCCACCCTGCTTCGGAGGGTAAAGTGCAGAGTCGGTAGGGTAAGGGGCTCTCCCGTGATGCGGCCACCGCCTCTCGAGGCCTTTCCATCTTCCGCCACTCTCTACCTACAGTTCTGTGATCCCCTTTCGCACATGGCCTTTCAGGTTTTTTGCGTGTGGACTGCTGTAGATCCCACTTTTCTAGCTAACTCCTGCTCAGCATTTTGGGCTTCACTCAGGCACCGTCTCTCCCAGGAAGCGCCCCTCCCGCAGGAGGCCGGGATGGCGGTGCCTCCAATGGCCTCTCTCGGAGCGCCCCCTAGTGTCTCCCTCTCTCCTAGCACCGCCTGCTTGCCCTGGGCCTGCTGCCCCGGTGCACTCCCAGGGGACTGAGATCAGGCGTTCTTTTCTCTCTATTCCCAGGTGTTTGTTGGGTAGATGAAAGAGTGAAGGAACAAGTGGATGAATGGCCGTTGGAGTATTTATTATTCTTCCTATATCAATAAGACATCACTATTTAAAATATAATTTGTAAAAAGAGTCACCAAGTAAACATGTACTGAATGTATTCCATGTGCCAAGCATTTTGTAGCCCTTATTACATCTAATTCTGTAAGTTTGGTACAAGCCCCATCGTGCCCTACTGAACACAGATAAGGAAATGGTTCAAGGTTTAGCAGCTTGTCGGTGACAGATCTGAGATTGACTTTACCCTGCTTCCGAGAATAAAGTGCTCAGAAGATATTTGAAAACCTCTTTCTGCTTATATTTTCTCATCTATCCAAAGGGAATAAATTCAAGACCTGCCTTACGAGGCCTTTGTGAAGAATAAATAAGTCACCTCATGAAGAGTGTGTAGAACAGTGTCTAACACAGTCTGAGTCCTGGAAAATGGTGGTGGTTACTGAGCTGCTGTCTTCTGGAACGAGCCGGGGGCACCAGCAGCCAGGTGTGGGGATGCTCTCGTTTGCTGAAAACCTTGTTTGGAGACAGACTAGCTGGGAGTGGCAATGTGAGCCAAAGAACTTGGGGGCCTTTCTTAGAAATAAAGTTGAAGAGGCAGCCGATGACCATCCTGAAGGTTGATCACTCAAGAAAGATAGGCTCTCTTCTCACAATTAATATTTTCCAGGGGTATTTTCATGCAGGAAAGAGCTAAGGAAGAGCTAGTCATTCACCCCAGAGGTTAAACTTGATATTAAGTACTATAATTCAGAGAGAGACAAATCTCTGCACTGCTGTTTTCTCTATGCTGGAGATGAGGAAACTGGTGGCTGGGAGAGTTGAGACCTACCCTACAGTCACGGAGCTTGTAAAGAAAGAATAGAGCAGGAGTGGAGATGGAGGTTTGTGCTGGTGAAGGGTCACTGTGCTGGAAAAGTCTCCTCTTGGGGAAGGTGAAAGACATTGTGCTGTAAGGAGGGGCGTCAAGAGCTTATTCCTCCTGGTGGCCATAGCCTGATAATGTTCAGCAGTTCATTCTTCAGCAATTCACAGAATTGGCTAATGCTATTGCAGTTCTCTGGAGTCAGGCCCCAGAGAGGGGCGGGAAGCAGAAAGGGCCTCTCCTCGGCAGCCCATTCAGTTTTATCAGCACAGCGGGGAAGGTGGAATGAAGGAATAGCCCCAAAGCAGAAGAAAGGTAATTTTCAGCCCTTCCACTTCCTCTCTCCTTCTCAGGCAGGCTGAGGGGTCTCAGCCTTGACCTAGCAGTAAGAGGATGTTGGGCTTTCTTAGAAGCAAGGAGTACCTAAATTCAAAATCTCTAGCACAAGAGCAGAAGTCGAGGGAGATCAACCAACAGTGAAGGAGTCTGAGAGACTGGCGGAATCGTTTGGACTTGACATTCCTTTTGTAACTTTTATTGATGTTCTTAAGTCATGCATAAATTTTGGATCTTCAATTAAAAAGATGTTTAAATTCAGATTAAACTTCAAAGCTTTTTTGTTTTTCTTTTGCACACAGAAAGCAGCAGAGTGGTTTTCTGTTTGGTGCTGTGGGATCAGTAATATAGGTGATTTATTTTTCTATTTATTTTTCTATTTGAGAAGGTGACTGTTTATACAAGGGTAGAAGACATATCTCATTTGTGTGACTTTGCTTTAATACAGAATCATTATCATATAAATTAGCAGCCATTTGGTTATCTCTATCTACCCATTTTTCAGATAAGAAAACAGAGGTCCAGAGAAGCTAGGGTCTACCCATAGCCCACAGTGAGGCAGTGTTCAAAAAGCAGTGGAAAACAAAGGCCCAGAGGCCCATCTAGGGTTGACTACATCACCCTGCCATGATGATTATCTACAACATTGGCTCCTGGGCCAGCCCTGCCCACAGACAAGGTACTGACAACTGGGCAATATTATTCCCTGTGTTTCTAGTTGCTAACTCTCGCAAAATGACAACAGTCCCAGGGCATGAACTTCAAAACTGGAAATAGGAATAGGCGTCCAATCACAGCTTTTCAACCATTTCAGAGTAAATCTCCAGACAATTCTCCTCCCTTGAAATCTTTGGCAAAATATTTTACTTGTGCAATCTTCAGGGGAGAGGGTCAGATCCTTACATGATCAGTCTCTACCAGTGCTGTTCCATAGAAATAAATGTGAGTCACCAATGCAAGCCACAAATTTAAAACTTTGTAGTTGCTACATTAAAAAGGTAAAGAAAGAAAGGTAAAACCGGTGGTAATACTGCTGTGAGTCAATCCAAGATGACCAAAATGTAATCATCTCAACATTCAATCGATATAATAGTTATGAATGAGTTATTTCATTTATCTACACAGTCTTCAAAATGTGGCTTCAGATCTAACCATCCATCTCAGTGTGGGCTACTGCACTAGGTGTGACTTCAGTGCTCAGTGGGCTCAAGTGGCTGGTGGCCTTGGATTGAGCAGCACAGGTCATCCTCCAAATCTTTAGATGGGTCCCTTCTGGGAAAAGAGGCCGCAGGGTCTGTGCCAGGCTGAGAGCTGGCCCTCCATAGCCTTATTCCACCACAAGTAATGAGACCAGAGCATGGGCCTCTGGGAGAGGCCAGGATGCTGAGAGACCGGGGATAGGGCTTTTCTGCTTCTATTACCAGAGGAACAGCCAAGAGACCAAGAGTCAGTGAAAATGCTCAAGGCCTGGGTGGACTGGGAGTTAGAACCCTCATGCAGGCCTAGGCAGTGCCATCATCGCTCTCCTAGTTGTGCATTGTCCAGATTCAGCACTGACGGGGGATAGCTACTGTCATCCTTGGCCCTCGTGGCTATCACTATCTGTTTTCAGGACGGAGTTCCACTGCACGTCCAACTTGACCAGGGCCAGCAGGAGAAGCTTCCTGGGGCCTGGCTATCCTGCCACCAATACCATTGAATGCAGCTGACCCTGGTGCAGACCAAGCTCTGTGAGATTACAGGGCTTCCCTTGCACCCCAGGACTTGAGCCAGCTGCTCTGGAGCTGAGCCACTGGCCAGCTGCACCAGACAGTGAGAGGAAGAGCAGCCGCAGGTCCTTAGCGTGAAGTCTTAATTTGGAAACAGAAGAACTGACGTCATGCAAGGTGGCCCAGGATGGCTTTCTGTCCCAAGCAGGGGGAGAAGAGCCCAGGGTGACCGGTTTCAAGCTATTGGGATGAGCCGCACCTTCGTAGGTGCCAGAGACCAAGTTAGGGCCTGGGTGCCACTTCCCTAGTGGTGCGAGGAGGTGACTGGTGAATGAAATGGTGGAGGAGCCCCAGAGAAAGGAGAGATGGAAATCTAACCACAGGTGAAGGGAAGGAAGGGATAATAAATGGGTAGAGTTCTGAGAAAGGTTTTAAAAATGCTGATGAAGGGCAGCACCTGTGGCTCAAAGGAGTAGGATGCCGGCCCCATATGCCAGAGGTGGTGGGTTCAAACCCAGCCCCAGCCAAAAAAGCTGCAAAAAAAAAAATGCTGATGAAATAATAAAGCAATAACAGGCATCATTGGTTGGACATCTGCAACACCCTAGCCCTACACTAACAGGCTCCTGGTCATTGTTTTATCATAATAGCTCACAAAATGACTCTGTGGGATATATATTATTACCCTCAGTTTGGATATGAAAATAGTAAGCCTGTTATTTTAAGTTCCTTCTCCAAGGCTTCATTCCTTAGGACACTTAGAGTTGGGACATGAAGCCAGGCCTGGCTGGAGGCAAGCCTCCTGCTCCATTTGGCACTTTAGACCAATAGACCCAGGCATGTGTGCTGGCTCTGGAGGAGGGGCAAGCACAGAATGGCAATCCCTGCCCCCAGTGCATGCCCACCCTCTGAACCAGCATCTGGGCATTTTCCCTAGAAGTCCCACCAGAAGGAGATTTTTAGGACCCTAAGATGGCATGATAATGTGTAGTCCTGGACAAGTTGTTTCACCTCCTTTTCCTCATCTGTAAAGAGGGACATCACAGGGTCACATGTAAAGTAAACAGGATAATATGAGCCAAATGTGTGGCACGGTCCCAGAGGCACAGAAAATGTTCAATGTGGGGTATTGTCATTCCACCTGGAAACCAGGCACATTATAGTAGATGGTTTCTGGGGTCCATGAGAAGTAGAAATTATGGGGAATGACACAGTTTTGGAGAACTGGGGGTGTGTGTATGTGTGTGTATGTGTCTCCAGAGAAAGAAGCCTAAGTTGGACCAAAGGACAGGGAGGGCCTGGAACCAGGACCAGAAGCCAGTGCAGCACCACCTCCTCAGGAGTGGTGACATCAGTCATTGTGAAGACTCACAAAGGCGGCTGTTGAGGAGGGAAGATTGGGGAAATAGGCAGACAGCCTTGACTTTCAGCTAAAATGAAGGTTCATTTTCAGTATGTCAGTGACATTCAGGACCTCCTGAGTAGTCAGACGGACTGCCATGGGCAGAAGGCAGGCCCTGGGCATGGCCAGGAAAGGGGGCTCGTCTTGGGGATGAAATCTGTGGGTCCTTCAGCTCCCGGGACCAGACCCAGTTCCTGAGCTCCTCTTCTGTGGCAAAACCTGAAAGTCGTGATTCAGGTTTGCAGCGTCCCCAGACGCAGGACTGGGGTGCTGCTGAGTTGTTGAGGCGGTGGTCAAACATGACAGAATATTTTGATAGAGGGGTACTCCGGGGCTCTCAGTTATACCCTCCGCAGACGTCTAGCCCAGCTCTCGGGACTGGTGAGTGGGAAAGAAGCTGACAGCTGTGGGAGGCGCACAGCAAAGCGACAGGCAGAAAGAGCTGCAGTGCCATCAGCGAGCAACCAGGGCACTGGGCAGCTGGGTGAATTGTTTGCTTTTGATTTTTCTCCATTTTCCATATTTGAGAAATGAGAAAATATTATAATGCTTTGGGAGAGGAAAATACCATACCCACCTATCGTATTATGAAGATACATGCCCTGTTGTCAACATTCAGATCTGTGCTGCTATCCATTGTTGTTATAGCTGTTTTATCACATCACTGCTCATTAAAGACTCAAGCCCAGATCTCAACAGAATGCGCCCGACCCTGCAGCCGCCAGTTCTTTCTGGTGACACTGGCTTTCCTTTCCTGCTTCTCTTCCTGGAACGTGGGCCTGAACTCTTCTCCAGATGGCGCACTTAGGGGTTCTTTTTGTCTGAATGAGGCACACGTTTAAACGGTTACAGGAGGAAACTCCTCCTGGGCAGGATGTAGTTAAGAAGTACCTAGGGCTTGCCCTCTCAGGGTCTCCAGGGAAAAGAAGTAAGATGTTGGGGGAGGGAGCAGCAGTCCCCCCAGCCCTTGTCACCCTGTTGCTGCTGGGCATGAAACTGCCCTGGGGGGCAGAGTTAGGTGGGTGGGTGAGTGCACACCTCTGTGTGGACATTACAATTTCAATACAACTTTTTCCTTTCTTAAAGTGTGTATACAGTTTCTGACACCCTCTGTGTGTGTGTGTACATATATATATTGATATGAATATATATACATGTGGTTACATATATATGGATATCTATCTGTCTATTTAGTTACATCCTCTGGTGAACTGACCCCTTTATCATTATATAACGACCACATTTGCCACTTGTTAGGGTATTGTCTTGAAATCTGTGTTATCTGATCCAAGTATAGATACTTCTCTTTCGTGCTTTATATTTGCATGGGATATCTTTTTCCATCCTTTTCAGGCTGTGTGCATTTTATAGGTAAAGTGCATCTCTTGTAGATGATAGATATTATTTTTATGCTTTCAGCTACTCTAAGTCTTTTGATTAGATAGCTTAGAGCATTCACATTCAATGTTATTATTCATAGGGAAGGATTTAATTGCTGCCCTGTTGTTTGATTTCAGTTGTTTTGCACAGATCTAACAAAGTTTCACGGTGTAGATAACCACAAGCTTTTAGAGAGTAGAAAATAAAGAAATCTCTGTGATTCTTTTAATTCAAAAAAACAGGGAAAAAAATATAAGAAAGGATAATTGTGGGTTCATTGTCTTTAATCGTAGAGATAAAACTCTTAAAATATTAGCAAATTTTACTCATAATAACATGACTAAGTAGAGGTTATCCTTTTTGTTTTTTTTAACAGACTCTCAAGCTGTCACCCTGAATAGAGTGTTGTGGCGTTATAGCTCACAGCAACCTCCAACTGGGGCTCAAGCAATCCTCTTGCCTCAGTTTTTCTATTTTTAGTAGAGACAGGGGTCTCGCTTTTGCTCAGGCTGGTCTCAAACTCATAAACTCAAGAAATCCACCCACATGGGCCTCCCAGAGTGCTATGATTACAGGCATGAGCCACCATGCCCAGTCTCAAGTAGAGGTTACTTTAAAAAATACAAGAATAATGTAGGATGACCTATATACTAAAAAAGGTAACAAATTTTCATTTTAAAGAAGTGGAGAATTCAATACCAATTCATGATTAGAAAAAAATAAATCTTGATAAAGTCAAAACAAAAATTTAGGACTCATGATAGAAAAACAAATCCTGGTAAATTCAAAACAAAAATTAAAATAGAAATTTAACAAAGGTCATCTTCTAAAAACTTAGCAAGCCTGATGAAATATCATAAGTGTTTCCATTAAATGTAGGACTAAGAAAATATTATCATTGCTAACATTCACACAGTTCTGGAGAATCTGAAGAGTCTAGACAAGGAAATAAGGTAAGAAAAAACTAGCACTTTAAAACAAGGAGACAAAGGTGTTATTATTTATTTGTGCTCATAATAGGAGAAATTCAAAGAATTCACACAGATAAGTATAATAAACAAGTTCAGCAAGCTTGTTCTATAGAACATCAACAGAAAAATCTGTAGCATTTCTACCTCATAGCAATAAGTGGTAAGAAGTATATTTAAAAAGTCATCTTATACAAAAGGATATGAGATGCCCAGTGAGGAACCTAACAAAATATATGTGAGATCTTTGTGGGGAAAAATATAAAGTCTTAGTAAGAAACATAAACAAACTCTGAATAAATAACCAGGTAGATAATACCTACAGAGGCAAAGGTTGCCATAGTGAAGCTCTGAGGGGGACACACTCACAGCTTCCCCTTTAGAGGCGGGACTAAAGCAAAGATACCACGCATCTTTGCCTTTAGTAAGTATTGTACTGGAAGTCTTATCATGGGCATTAAGTGAATAAAAGCTTCATGAGTGGGTCCTGAAGGATTGTAAAGGAAGAAACAAAGCTACTGTTACTTACAGGTGATATGACTGTCCACACAGAAACCCTAAAGAATCGAGGAATAAAATAGGAATGCATGAGAGACTTGGGCAAGACTGCAGGAGGCAGTGCACACATGCCCTCTCAGAATTACATTCTTTCTACCAGGAACTAGTGAAATTTCAGATAATGAAATTTAAAATTGTTACAAACTGATTTTCCTTGATAAACAAGGTTAAGTCCTCCGAACAACATGATGCCTTCTTTTTCACTCTTCATGTGCATTAATTTTATATCCTTAAATGTTATGTTATTAAGTGTGAAATGTCCGATTTTCTTTAGTACTAAGTTTGACGGTCGCTCTCTCTGACATTTCACTTGGACACTTATTTTATTTTTATCATGAAGGTACAACCTCATTCTTTCAAACACACGTTTTGATTTGTGATTACCTTTCAAATTTGTTTTTAGAACAATTTTTGTGGAACCATAGGTGAGTCAAACATCTAAGTTTTTTTTTGTTTGTTTTTTTAATGTGAGTTCTGTTGTGGAGCCAAAGCAACAGAGACAGCTCCAATATCAATGAAGTGTTTGGGAAGAGTGTGGCTGATGAACTCACAGTACATTGATGGCTCGAGAAGTTCTGTTCTGGTGTTTGTAATTTTGAAAATGAGCCACACAAGTGACTTTTCCCCAGGTTGTAGGGAAAATTGTGCCCTGATCTTGAACATCATCTTGCTTCCGACTTAAGACACCTAAAGAGTCACGAGAATGGGGTGTGAGTGGTGTAGATGCAACAGAACAGAAAACTGACCTCCAAGAGCATGTGTATGTGAGGTGTGGCAGGAAAATTCTCCGGTGGGATCACACCTAGGGTGCATATTGCAAGGGTACATGTTGGATCTATTAAGTATAGAGTATAAATGTCTTAACATAATGATTAAGTAAATGAGATGAGGTATATATTAACCAGTTGATGTAAGCATTTCTAATTCTATACGAAATCAGTACATTGTACCCCATAGATACATTAATGTATACATGATCTATGTGTTTATGATTTAATAAAAAAAATTTTAAAAAGATTCTCTGGATTCCAAATGTCTCTTGACATTGAAGGCAAAGGTCTGCGGTTTTGCAAAGACAAAGGTGGAGACATTCTACCTGATCTTGTCTGCTTCTGCCCTAATCAATGCTAACGTCACATAAGCAGCTTTTGTCTACTTCTTCCTGTTTCGTGATAATAAATACTGACCTGGGGTTTGCTCAGGAAGGCGCCTTCAGAGTTCCTCGGTCCCCCAGCACAGACCCTTTGTGAAAGCTTTTTCATTCCTCACGTCCCCCCTCATCTGGTGACTCCAAGCCATTTTTCAAGGTGAACCATGATGAGCTGAAAGCTGTCGTGGAAACGAATCATCTCGCTTCAGGCATGAATTAGCAACAATGTTTGATGTCACTGTTCCAACAATATTGGACCATTTGAAATAAATGCGGCAAGGTAAAGAAGTTGGATAAGACGAGTTCTTCATGAATTAAATGAGCGTCAGAAGAAAAATGGCCTCAAAGCTTTCTTTGCTGTCATTTCCTGGCATTTCCACACCACATTGTTTTGCGTGATAAAAAACGCGTTCTTTTGACAATCACAAGCGGTCAGCACAATAGTTGGTTAAAAATGAAGTGCTGAAACACAAGCCAAAACTCAACATTCATCTAAAGAAGCTGAAGGTGTCTGTTTGGTGGTCCAGTCCTGGTCTTACCCACTAAGCTTCATGACACCTGGTTGCTCAATTATACCAAATTCCACTGCAACCAATTGGATGAAATGAGGATGCTTGTGATTAAGCAGCTGAGACTGGTCAACAGAGACAGGCCAACCCTTTTACAAGACAACGTTTGACCACATGTTGTACATACAACTTTGCTCAAACTACCCTACTGAAGCTGGACTTGGAAGCTCTCTGTTCACCAGACCTGGTACCAACTGACTACCACTTCTCCCAGGCGTTAGACCACTTCTTGCAAGGAAAAATATTCAATTCTCAACAAGCTGTAGATAAATGCCTTTGTGATTTCATCACCACTCAGCTCTCCAGGCTTCACTGCTGGCATGAACAAGCTACTGTTAAGACAGCAAAACTGCATCAGTATTTTAGGCGCACAGGTTGATTAATTGCACTGCTTCTTGTTTGACGTATGTGTGACAAACTAAACTTATGATTCGAAAAACAGACATTTCATATTTAATGACCTGATATTTCTTTATGGGGCTGCCACAACCCTTTTCCTGTATGAATTTTTGATTTTAACACACATTTTTCATAATTTGGTTGCTCAACTGAAGCATACTTTAATTTTAATTATTCAAAAAAATAGAATCTGATAAACTCACTTCAGCTTATGACTGAATAAATGTTGGGGGCAGGGTTAGAGAGGAGCTCTAGCTGTTGGTTTAAAACAGAACAATTGGGTCAGAGGCCTGAGCTTCAGAAGAAGAGGCAAGTAGATAGAATGGTTGGCCAAGCTGCACCAATGACATTTTCAGTACAACTCGCTCGTACCCGAACTCCCCAGGTGGGACACAGAGAGGGGAATATCGGTTTGTCCAAAAGATAACAAATCCCACACAGGCTTGAGGTCTAGTTGAAGTATAAAATTTTCATTCCCACATTTCTCCTGAGTAGTGAATATGCACCGTTTCCAAACGATCTCGGGACGAGGAGTGGATAAATGATTCAATACAAATAACACAAGGCCCTCCTGAATGTCTCTGGTTACGGGTCAAACCTATAGGCCTTTAACTATCCTAGGCAGCAGAGTGAATGGGCCTCACCAGCCCCTAGGAGAGATGAAAAAACGATGCTGTCAGCCAGAGGCTGGGCTGAGGCCTGAGAAAGGCAGAGCCCTTGGGTGGGGGTGGGGGAGTTGGGGGCAGGTGCAGCTGCTGTGACACAAGCCTGGGATAAAAGGTGGGGATGATGTGGCGCTCAGGTTTCTCTGTTCAGAATAAGGTGAAGTCTGGGGAGAAAGCGAGATGAGGGCTGGTCTATCTTGTGTACCAGGAGCAGCCACATGCGAGGTTTCTAGCGTGGCACAGGGTGGGTCTGAGTCGCTGTGCCCAACCCAGGTGGCACAGTAATACACTCCAGAGTCACTGGCTTCCAAATTTTGCAGTGCCAATTTACAACGGCTCCCCGCACCTACATAAGCATTGTATTTCCCTGAACTGCGGTTTGGATCGTCCCCGACTTTGCACTCGTAGGAGTAGTACAGAAGGTGGTGGGGGGCCTCATCCTCCTGGGAGAGGTACCAGTGTATGTACTTGTCCCTCTCTTCAGGAACATCACAAGTGATACCAACAGCTGACCCGACAGGCCTGGAGAGTGACATCATTCTCCCTTCCGGTTTGGAAGATGTCTGACTGGCTGCAGTGGGAACAACAAGAAAAAGACCGTGGGATTCCTTAGGAGGGCCCCCCTTCCAAAACAAACACAAGCAAAACTCATGACATCTGTCTATGTCACACACTTACCGTGAGGCAGAAGAGCCAAAAACAGGGGGAGAGCCCACTTCATGCCTTCCTTTCTGGACTTTTAAAAGAACCAGATGACAAAAGGAGCCTCTTAATACTCAGATCCTACTCAGAAAAGAAGTGATCCTTAGGACAGGGGGGCAGTGAGTGGGAGCTGGGCTTCCTGAGTGAATCACAGGCAGAGAGAAGTGAACACCGTGGAACACTGTTCACCCACAAATGCGAGTCCCTGGGAGGGCTTGCAGAGCAGCTCCGCCCTCTCTGCTTCCATCCCGTCTCTCCAGCGCCCTCCTGTGGCAGCTTAGAGCAGCCCTCTGCACAAGGGAAGGCAGGTGCATGGGGCAGGACTGCGGCAGGTGGAGAGCAGGGAAGGCAGGAAGCTGACCCGAGTGCAGAGTGCCAGGGCCCTGTGGGGTGAGCAGTCCTGAGTCCTGAGGCAGGCTCCCTCCAGTCACTCCGGAGTTTCACTATGTTACACCTGCTACCTTGGTCTTGTTCTGAAGCTTCTTTATTATTGGCCTGAACCACTCTCCTTTTCACATCTGTAGGTACACATTCAGGAAACTACCACCGAAATCTCTGGGCTTGATTTATTTAAAGGAATTAGTAACAGGTATGTTGGTTTGTATATGACACCCCTCAGAGGGAAAGGAATGTGTTTGTGGGTGATGCAAATCAGCCTGAGGATTCCAGTTCATCCTCGCTTTAAATGACCCCCTCGAGCAAAACTGTGATATTTAGTTAAAAAAAAAAAGTACAGGGTTTTATGTCATGCAATATTTTGGTCATATATAAGCCAGTAATTATTTGTGGTTTATCTGAATTTCCAATTTACCTGAGCATCTTATGTTTACTTTGGCAACTATATCCTCAGAAGGTGTACTGATACCTTGAATGTACTTGGATTGATAGAGGGATAAAGGAGGGCAAATTGATGGTAAAAATTAAAGGAATACATACACAGACTTTTCCCCAGTATTTTAATAAATGTGTTTGGAGATATGCTTAAAATGTTCACAAAAGGAAGTAGAACAATGTCCTCATTGGTGGTTCTTTTGACCTCTTAAGTAGTTTATTTTCTGTGATCCTAAGAGCTGGGGATGAGAAGGGCAGGGGACTCTGGTTTGTCCCCCTTCTGCCTCAGGGACCCATGTGCAGGGATGTGAGGAAAGAAATACTATTGCCTTGGTACTTTACCATTTACAGATAGAGCTGTAGGTGTAATGAATCTGAGAACACAGAAACATTAGAATTAACATTGATGAATGGCATTTAAGTTGTGGGTGAAACTGGCCTCTCTAAGCCTGACATGAAAAGGAGTGACCAGAAAAAAAAAATTGATAGTTGTACTTGAAATTTCTGCTCAAACTTGTACTCACCAAAAGGTACTGAAAATAAAGAATAACAAATGCAGGGAAATCTTATCAACATATTTGATAAAGGGTAATATTGCTACACTAATACTACATATGTAAGACTTTTTACAACCAAATAGGAAAAATTAATACTCCTGAGTATGTAAAGACAATTCACCAAAAATGGAATAAAAATGTGAACTAGAGCACCCCTCGTCAGAGATGATAAAATGCAGATTAACTTCCCCGAATCTCCTTTTTGGAACAACAGCGCTGGGGTTGAAATCTCTACTACTACAAATTCTATGACCTTAGCAAAGCTAGTTAACCTCTCAATTTCTCACCTGTTAAATTTAATGACACTTTCAACCCAGAAAGAGTTTCTTGGAAGACCAAATGAGGTAATACATGTAAAGTACTTAGCACAATTACTTACCAGATAATGAGGACCCATGTTTACCATTCATAATTATTATTGAACTATTATTGTGTAGTAATTCCACATCAATTCATGGTAAAGCCTTAAGTAATAAATGAATAAAAACCTTAAAGTAAATTATATGGCCTTCTTTATGCATAATCTTGAAGTGTGGGCATGTCTTTAAATTAAGTATGAAACCCAGAAGCCAAGAAATAAAATATTGATTAAAATGTGTAAAAACTGAATACCTTAGGACAAAAATATTAATTTCGGATAGAAATTCATAGTATATACTGCACGTATGCTGAGCAAAATATTTCTTTAAAAGTTAAAGACTTATTCTGAATAAATGAGAATAATTTTAAAAAATCAATAGAAATAATGAAAATATTGTTACACGTATAGGGTGAGGGAGAGAAAAAAGAGAGAAATCTAGGATGGAAGATAAAATCTCTCAATGCCTCTTATTTCAAAAGTTAGACTTTATATCCACATATATATTTTAGCTATAGGAAACACATATGAAGTAGAAATAAAAATAGAATCAGTTTCACAATTATAAAGATACAAACTGAAAGAAACAAAGCTGACCTCTCAATTTCTCACCTGTTAAATTTAGAGATACAAAAGTGATCATAAGTGATACAAAAATACAGGGAAGAATTATTGCAAATGATGTTTTAAATAGTATTTATAAAACCAAAGAAAGATAAAGAAAAAAAGGTGGCCAAGCGCAGTGGCTCACTCCTGTAATCCTAGCAGTCTGGGAGGCTAGGCAGGTGGACTACTTGAGCTCAGAAGTTTGAGACCAGCCTGAGTAAAAGCAAGACACCTGTCTCTAAAAATAGTCTTGTGGTGTGGTGGGTGCCTGTATTCCCAGCTACTTGGGAGGCTGAGACAAGAGGATCACTTGAGTCCAGGAGTTTTGAGATTGCTGTGAACTGTGATACCACAGCACTCTACTAAGGGTGGCAAAGTGAGAATCTGTCTCATTAGAAAGGGAGGAAGGAAAGAAGGAAGGAAAGGAGGGAGGGAGGAAGGGAGGGAGAAAGGGAGGGAGGGAGGGAGGGAGGGAAAGAAGAAAAGAGAAGAAATTTTAGATTGCATCCTTGGGGTGAGTATTGTTAGTAGTATCAGGGTACTGTTTATTAATGTGTTCATAATGTTGATACTGTTAGCAACCAAGATTTCAATATAAGAGAAAAATGCAAGCATATAATTTAAAGATTCACAAGCACTCCTCTAATATCTATGTTGTGGTGTATAAATACCATTGTTCACTAAAAGTACTAGCACTCAAATGAGAAATGTCTGAATCCAGGACTGAAGCATGATATGCACAAGAGGAACCAGGCGACCACAGCAGTGGCTCTCACTCGTGTGGACAGGACGTTGTAATTGGCAATAGAATAACACCTACACAAAAACTCTGAGAAAAAACTGTAAAAAACATATAAGTCCATTGATATAGTTCAAAAAAGGTCTTTTCTGCAGGTTGCTAACGCTAAAATAAAAAGAATCAAACATTTACCTTGCCATCTCTGTACAAACTATATTTCAGAATACCAAAGAGGTGAAGAATGAAAGTTCTTGATGTTATTATTAAAGTCAATAACTTCAGGAAAAATATTAAAATTAGAAAATTACTACTATGCAGCTCTAATGATATAATGAACTTAGACAAGTACCCTGAATTGGTCTACAGTTCTACCACTTAGACTAGCTCTATATCTCTCTCCACCATTTCTTTCCCTCACTCGCCTGTTGCTTTCTCTGCCACTCTTTATATCGGTCCATCTCTCCATGCCCATGGCCATATTTCTTTCTTTTTCCCTATTTTCTTTATTATTATTTTTTTCTTTATTGTCGTTTCTTTTTTTATGAACTCATCACTGTGTACATTGATTCATTTATGAAGTTCAGTGTACTGATTTGATATACAATGTGAAATGCATACATTGAACTAAATAATACATCCATCACAATTATACTCTTTTCTTAATAGTTTTGAAATGGACCATTGCATCATGCACATTAGGTGAGGTCCCCCCAAATGCCCTTCCTCCTCCCAAGTCTCCCCTCCCCTCCCCTCTCTCTCCTCTTCCCTTCTACTTTCTGGACTATAGTTATATTTTACCATTCATATGAATGTGTAGGTGCTTATATATTGATTTCATAGTAGTATTGAGTACATTGGATACTAGTTTGCCCATTCTTGAGATACTTTACTAAGAAGAATATGTTCTAGTTCCATCCAGGTAAACATAAAAGATGTGAAGTCTTTTATTTATTCTTTTCTTATTGATTAGTTTGAGTTCTATGTCGATTCTAGTTTTATAGTTTCATGTCTTAAGTTTAAATCTTTTATCCAGTGAGAATCAATTTTTGTTAATGGTGAAAGGTGGGGGTCCAGTTTCAGTCTTCTACAGGTCGCCAACCAGTTCACCCAGCACCATTTGTTAAGTAGGGAGTCTTTCCCTCACTGAATATTTTTGATAGGCTTGTTGAAGATCAGATGACGATAAGTGGCTGGGTTCATCTCTTGGTTCTCTATATCTTTTTTGGATCCTTTCCTGGTTTGGGGATCAGGGTGATATTTGCTTGATAGAATGTGTTGGGAAATATTCCTTCTTTTTCTATGCTTTGGAAAGGTTGTATAATATAGGACAGATTTCCCCTTGAAAGGTTTGATATAATTAGGATATGAAGCCATCTGGTCCCAGACTTTTCTTTTTTGGGAGATTTCATGTTGTTGATGCTATTTCAGTGATTGATATAGGTCTATTCAATATTTTTAATGCTTTCTGGTTGAGTCTAGGAAGGTGGCATGCTTGCAGGTATTGGTCATTTGATTTTCATATTTCTGGGAATAGAGATTTTTATAGTAATCATTGAGGATTTTTTTAATTTCTGAGGTGTCTGTTGTTATTTCTCCTTTATTGTTTCTGATAGATGATATTAGAGATTTACTTTTCTGTTTCTGGTTAGGTTGTCCAAAGGTTTATCAATTTTATTAATCTTCTCCAAAAACCAACTTTTTGTTCTGTTGATCTTCTGAATGATTTTTTGTTTTCAATTTCCTTTAATTCTGCTCTAATTTGGTTATTTCTTTTCTTCTTCTGGGTTTGGGGTTGGAATATTCTTCCTTTTCCAGTTGCTTGAGATGATGTGTTAAGTTGTTGGCTTCCTCGCTTTCTGTTTTCTTGATGAAATCTTCCAATGCTATAAATTTCTCTCTTAGGACTGCCTTTGCAATATCCCACAGGTTTTGATAATTTGTGTTTTCATTATTTTTTGGTCCAAAAATTTGGTGATTTTCTTCTTAATGTCATCTTTGACCCAGCTATCATTCAGCCTAAGAGTATTTAGTTTCCATGACTTTGTTTGAATATAAAAATTCCTGTTGCTGTTGAGTTCAACTTTTATTCCATGGTGGTCTAAGAAGATACAAGGAATAATTTCTATACTTTTAAATTTGGTGATGTTAGACTTGTGTCCTAGGATATGATCAATTTTGATGGATGAGCCCCTACTGGGCTAATGAGAAGAATGTATATTCGGTTTTATTAGGATGAAATGTTCTGTGGAAGTCCATTAAGTTCAGGGTCAGGTTTAAATCTAATACTTCTTTGTTTAGTTTTTCCTTGGAGGATCTATCCAAAACTGTCAAAGGGGCATTAAAATCTCTAACTATTATAGTGCAAGAAGATATCAAGTTATTCATATCCATTAGGGTTTGCATTATAATTTGAGGAGCATTCTGGTAGGGTACATAAATGTTAATTATTGAAATGTCTTCATATTGGTTGTTTCCCTTGACAAATATGTAGTGACCATTCTTATCTTTCTTTATCTTTGTTGGTTTAAAGGCTATTGTATCTGCAACTAAAATTGAAACCCCTGCTTTTTCCATTTGCCTGTATTATAGATATCCATCCCTTCACCCTGAGTCTATTTTTATCCTTTAAGGTAAGATGAGATTCTTGTATATAACAGATATCCAGTCTGAGTTTATGTATCCAGTCAGCCAGCCTGTGCCTCTTTAGAGGACAATTTAAACCATTCACATTGAGAGAATTCATAAGCCTGGTTGTGTTTTGGGTGTCATGATTTTCAGATGTCCAGTGGACATTTTTAATCCTTTCACCACTGTGGATGTTGGGTTTTCTGGATGAGTTTACTTTGGAGGTAGAGCATTGCACTAGTCATTGTGGATGATAGGTTTGAGAATATCGTGGGAGCTGGTTTAGTTATGGCAAATTTCTTCAACATGTTTATGTCATTAAAGTATTTGATTTCTCCATCACAAATTAAACTCAGTTTAGCTGAGTTTTGTTTTAGGAGATTGAAGGTCAATGACCATCCTCTTCTGGCTTGAAATGTTTTGGCTGAGAGATTTGCAGTCATTCTGATATTTCTCCCTTTGTAGGTGATGCTTTTCTTATATCTGGCTGCTTGCAGAATTTTCTCCTTCATCTTAACTTTGGCAAAGTTAATCACAGTGTGTATAGGAGATGCTTTATTTGGATTGAGTCTTGCTGGGGTTCTGAAACTGTCCACTATCTGAAGTACTGTATGTTTTGCAATGCTTGAGAAGTTCTCCAAAATCTTGGAGTAGAGCATCTGTACCTTTAGGACCATCCTCTTCTCCTTTGGGAATTTCTATAAGACAAATGTTTGATCTTTTGGAGGGATACCACAACTCTCTCAGGGAATGATCAGTTTTTGCTCTCCATTAATCTGTCTCTTTGAGCATTTGGGAAAGCTCAAAAGCTTTGTCTTCAGTTTCAGAGATCCTTTCTTCTGCCTGGTCAACTCTATTACTGAGGGATTCTACTGTATTTCGGAGTGCCTCAACAAACTTTTTTGTTTCATTAGGCTCTGCTCTCTCCTTTCTCATTATGTCAATATCTTTGGTGACTTTGTCTTTGAATTCATTAATTTCTTGAGACAACTTTAGAACTACTCTTTGGAATTCAATTTCTATCTTTTCTTCCATTCTATTTATCTTATTTACCATCCATATTCTGAATTCAATTTCTGACATTACATACATTTATCTATGCATGGTATCTTCAGTTGTATCTCCTTTGTCATTTCTTGGGGGGTTTGATCTACTCTGGTTATTCACATTACAAGAGTTCTTCTGTTGGGTCCACACCATGTTTGTTTTCCACCATTTGGTTATTAGAACTGGTAGGGTGAGATTTAATTGGGGTTCCCAGGTAGTTGAGATAACCCCTTACCAAAGCGCTAGGCTTTGTAATTATGGCCAATCTCCTACAACCTTACAAAGGCCCCCTTCAGAGTTTTGGCCAGAGACTCTGAGGACCTACTTGATGAGATAGCACAAGCTAGCTCTGTTTTAATATCAGTCAACATCTACCCTATCTTGAGAAGCCATGGTATTAGGTTTAAATCTTGGCTATGAAGAGATACAAACAGCTGCAGTCCTCACCCTTTAGTTCTTTTCTGCTATAGAACTTTAAAGGTCAACTTCAGAATGTCCCCAAGTGGACAGCCCCAGACACGAGTTCTAATTAAATTATCTCAGGCAGTGCAAACCCTGCTCAACAGAGAGGGATTCAAGGGTCTCTGGGCAAGAGTTCCGCACCCCTGCCCACCAAACTCAGTCCACACAGTTGTCTGTTTCTCTGCTCAAAGGCACAATTTGAGCCAGGGCTCACATGCCTCACCCACCAGTCTCAGTTCTCACCCAGTAAGCCTCTGCTTGCCAGACCAGTTGGAGTCAGGGGACCATGCCCCCACCTGCAAGTCTCAGTCCACTGCCTGGCAAGCCTCTGTTCACAGACTGTGTTGTAACCAGGGCACAATGCCTCGCCTGGACATCTCAGTCCTTACCCAGTAAGCCTCTGCTCACTGCCCTTCTGGAAACAGGGGACCACACCCTTGTCCTCAGGTCTTGGTTCACACCCAACAAGCCTCTGCCTGAGGGTTCTGTTGGGAGTCAGGCAACCATGCCCTTGCCCTCAGGTCTCAGTCCACACCTGGTAAGCCTCTGCTCTCAGGTCTTGCAGGGGCTGGAGACCAGCCCTGCCTGCTGAACTCAGTCCACAGTGGGCAACCACTCTCCCCGCTGTGAGTGCTGTCAGAGCCTGGGGCTCTGCACCTCTTCCCACCAGACACAGTCTGAACTGAAGGTCAACACCACCACTGGCTGGGTATAGTCATAACCAGGGGGTTGCTCCTCCTCCCACTGAGTGTCCCATGCTTCCCACACCCTCTTTCTTCCATTAGTCACAGATTCCATCCTGATAGTTGGCAGTCCATACCATGCCCAGATCTCTCAGGAAAAGACCAAACACTCTGTGCTCTGCAGGGGGCAGAACTTCAGATTACCATGCGAGGGAGGAAGGGTGGACTGGGAGTTTGGAATTGAGGGCGAAAATATCTGTTCAATTTTATGCCTTGTGAGGTGGTGTCTAGGTGCATATGTGGGACCTCCCTGAAAAAAGACACCTGGATTTTAACGGCTCTCTCCAGCAAGGTAAAATGAGAGGTCTTTTTTTCCCTGCTCATTCACAGATAGCCCGCAGCAGGCCTCTTGCTTGGAGGAGGAGTCTCTCATCCTCTAGTCAATAGGCTTTATACCTGTAATTTGTTTTCTTGAATGCTCTTCCTTAGAGTTACAGCTTGCCAAACTTCTTTCTTGGCTCAGCTCCCCACCTTTGGCTTCGTAGAGTTCGATTCTGTCCAGTTTCTCTCCATCTACTCAGGAGCCTCTGCTGAGGGTTGCTAACAGTCATCCATTTTCCCAGAATTCCTCTTTTCCCTATTTTCTAATAATGTCCACTCCTTTACATTTTTCCTCTTGTGTCTCCCTTTTCAGTTTTCTCCTCTAGTTTGCTTTATCTCTCCTGTTCATCTCTCCCAATATCTGTCTATATTTCTGTCTATCTGCCTGTCTATGCCTATCTTTCTTTTTCTCTTTCTGTGTTTGTATCTGTCTCACCAATTTCACTTTCACTTTCCATCTCTATGTCTCTTCCTCTCTTTCTGTTTCTCCATATTATGTATTATGACCACAACAGCCATTTTTTTTTTTTTTTTTTCAGTTTTTGGCCAGGGCTGGGTTTGAACCCACCACCTCCAGTATATGGGGCTGGTGCCCTACTCACTGAGCCACAGGCACCACCCAACAGCCACTTTAAAATCTTTGTGCCTCCAACAACTGTGCTATCTCAGGGGTAGTGTCTGCTGATCTGCAGTTCCTCAGAGATGTTGAGATTTTCCTGGTTCTCCACTTACTGAGTAATTTTTGATTGTATTCTGCACATTTTGAATATTAAGTTATAGGGCTTCAGGCATTATTTAATCACTGGGCAGAATGCTGACATTTTTTGGTTAGCAGGTAACTGACCCAGTTAGAGGTTGCAAGCTCCTACCTGCCTTTGGTGGATCACTCCAGTCAGTCCCTTTCCAAACCTTCTCAGTACTATTCAGACCTGTCCTTTGTGTGCACTGCCCAGTGGCCACTCTTGGACCTGGGCTGTGTCTACTCCTGCTTCAGTTTGCAAAGCCTTTAACAGCCTTTAGTAGGCTGTTTGCAGTCCTACTTATGCGGGTACATGTAAGGGGTGAACCCAGGAGTGCAAACACCATTGCATGAGAGTTTTCATCATCTGCCTCCTTTCTGTAGTCTCTACAACATTCCAATTCAGGGACAACCCTTTCTCCTGGCCAGATGGGGCAGTGCAGACGTGGGTGGTGCCAGTAGTACACTGCTGTGCTGTGTATCCCACACAGTCATGTCTGCCTCCAGGGCCAAGCAGTGAGAGGATAAAAAAAGAACAAAAGCCACCAGTATTCTCTCTCAGGACTGCAGCTTCTTAGCTCAAAGAAAAGGTTGTAATTTTTGAGTTCTAGGCTCCAGGGTCTCCCAGACAGCTGTCACTGCCACTGAGGCAGTGGGAGAGAATGGAAAAGACCAAAAGCACAAACTCAAACAGGAAGACTAGGGCTGTGTGACCACAGAGAGCCCCCCCTTTCTTTCTGTTCTCATCCATGATGCATCTCCAGGTGTCTCTTAGTCCAAGCCAGGGGATGCCTGAAGGATGATAAATGAGAAACTGACAATGAGTCAGTATCCTTCACTTTCTGATTTCTTTCTCTGGTTGGCTTGTTAACATTTATTTTTCAGGTTTTATAGGCTAAGGGTTTGTAGTTGCATCCAGTGAGAGAGACAGGGTAGAATGGGTTTGTTCCAAGTTTTCCTGAACCTGTAACTCTCTCCCAACAAAATGAATTTGAAGGCTTTATTTCCCAATTTTTTAATATGGAAAGGACTCATGAGGTTTGGTTCTGAATTTAGACCCCAGAAGTCTGATGTTCTTCTGGTCACTGTTGGATGTCTTTCATTATCCAAGATGATGCCCCTGCCAGCGTACCAGATGTGAAACACCAGGTGGGGCATGGTACCATCCCAGGCACCTGACCAGCCAGACCCCATCCCAGCCAACCCATCAGCTGACTAACATGTCACCAAAGCCACCCTTGATCAGATGAGCCAGGCGCAGATGACCAGAACAGCCTAGCAAACACATGGACTTGAAAGAATTAAAACATTATTGGTTTTCAAGCCACTGTATTTTGTGGTGTTTGTTAGATAGAATTAATGTGGCAATAGAGTAGGGATGGATGGATGGATGGATGGATGGATGGATGGATAGATGGATCAATGGATGGATGAATCCATAGATGTATAGATAGATAGACAGATTGATAGAATACTGTATGCAGATATGAAGTCTGAAAATTACTTTTGTGAACACATCATAGGGATTAATTTCTGTCTTCAGTGAGCTATTATAGATTAACATAAAATAGGATGTTGTCTTATTTCTGTTTCATTTTCAATTCCTTTAAAGGTACAGCTTTCTTTCCTTGAGTTATTGCACTGGCTTTTAGCACCCTCTCCTGCCCATTGGTGGTACATCATGGATGTTATGCCTGTATTAAAACCTCTGTAAGTGGAGTCTAGTAAGAGGAAAGACTTAGGATAAGTAAGGGAAAAGGCCCCCAAATGCAAGGCAGATTCGAACTGTATTCATAATATGCTTTCTAGTTTTAGGCAAGTGACGGCTCTTTTGCAGGACTGTCATTTCCTCAGCCTCAAAATGAAAGAAGAAGGTGATGTTTGTTCCAATTCCAGTTCTAACAACTTATGTTTCTGAATTGAATCCATCATCCAAATATTGAAACTAATCATCTAGGTGTTATAAAATGAAAGATTGGTGCCTACAATTTTTATTTTGACAAATAAATAAATTAAAAAGAATCGATGAAGCAAAAGTGAGTTCTTTGTAAAGATCAATAAAATTGATACATCACTAGCTAAATTAACCAAGAAAAGAAGAGAAAGGATTCACATTAGTTCAATCATAAATGAAAAGAAGAAAAGACCAGTGATACCACAGAACTACAAAGGACCATCCAAGACTATTATGAACACCTCTATGTGTACAAACTAGAATTCTAGAGGAAATGAGTAAATTTTGGGGAACACACACAATGGCCCAAGCTTCAATCAGGAAGAAATAAAAATCCTGAACAGACTAATAATAAGTTGTAAGATTGAGTCAGTGATAGAACATCTCCCCAAAATGACCAAAAGCCCCAGTATCAGATTCATAGCTGAATTCTTCTACACATACAAAGAACTTATGCCTATCCTACTGAAACTATTCCATAACAGTGAGGGGAGAATCCTCCCTAACTCGTTCTGCAAAGCCAGCATCACCCCAATACCAAAGACAGGGAAGGACAAAACAACAAAAATATTGAAGATCCATCTACCTCATGAACATAGATACAAAGCCTGTCAAGAAAATACCAGCAAACTGAATCTAATAGCACATCAGAAAATAATCCACCACAGTGAAGTGGGTTTTGTCAGGAATTCAAAGATGATTCGACATACACAAATCAATAAATGTGATTCACCACATTAAGAGAATAAAAACAGGCTCGGTGCCTATAGCTCAACCAGCTAAGGCGCCAGCCACGTACACCTAAGGTGGCAGTTTCAAATCCCCAGCCCGGACCCGCCAAACAACAATGACGGCTGAAACCAAAAAATAGCCAGGCGTTGTGGCGGGCGCCTGTGGTCCCAGCTACTTGGGAGGCAGAGGCAAGAGACTCACTTGAGCCCAGGAGTTGGAGGTTGCTGTGAGCGTGATGCCACAGCACTCTACCCAGGGGGACAGCTTGAGGCTCTGTCTCAGAAAAAAAAAAAAAAAAAAGAGAATAAAAACAAAAACGATGTATATGAAAGAAAGAAAAAAGAAAGAAATGGCATGTAAATAGAAGAAAAGGAGGCCAAATTCCCCCTCTTTACTGATGATATGATAATTTATTTATTTAATTATTTTACTTTTGAGACAGAATCTCACTCTGTAACCCTTAGTAGAGTGCCATGATGTCACAGCTCACAGCAACCTCAAACTCTTGGGCTTAAGTGATTCTCTTGCCTCAACCTCCCAAGTAGCTGGGACTGCAAGCACTCGCTGCAACACCTGACTATTACTCAGGCTAGTCTCATACTCCTGAGCTTAAGCAATCTACCTGCATCAGCCTCCCAGAGTGCTAGAATTACAGAAATAAGCTACCACATCCAGTATCATCTTATGTCTAGAAAGCCATAAAGAATCCTCTAAAAGACTCCTAGATTTGATAAATAAATTCAGGAAAATCTGATGTCACAAAATTAGTATACACAAATTAGTACCATTTCTATACAGTAATAATAGCAAAGCTGAGAATCACATCAAGAACTCAATACCATTTAAAATAGCTGAAAAAAAAATTCCACTCAGATCAGGAACTAAACAAGGATGCCCACTGTCTCCACTGCTATTCAACATAGTAATGGAAGTCTTAGCCATCACAATCAGGCAAAAGAAGGTATCAAACAGGGTCAGAGGAGATCAAACTCTCACTCTTCGCTGAGGATATGATCCTATACCTGGAAAATCCCAGAGACTCAACTAAAAAACTCTTAGAAGTGATCAAAGAATACAGCAACGTCTCAGAATACAAAATCAATACTTACAAATCAGTAGCTTTGTATATGCCAACAATAGACAAGTTGAAAATATAGTCAAGAACTCTATTCCTTTTCTAGTAGTGCCAAAGTAGAAGAAATATCTGGAAATTTACCTAACAAAGAACAGGAAAGATTTCTATAAAGAGAACTATGAAACTCTGAGAGAAGAAATAGCTGAAGATGTTAATAAATGGAAAACATGCCATGCTTATGGCTAGAAAGAATCAACGTTGCTCAAATGTCCATACTACCCAAAGCAATCTACAGATTTAATGCAATCCCTATTAAAGCACCATTGTCATACTTTAAAAAGCTTGAAAAAATAGTGCTTCATTTTATATGAAATCAGAAAAAAACCTCGAATAGTAAATACATTACTCAGAAATAATAACAAATCAGGAGGTATCACATTACCAGACTTCAGGTTATACTATAAATCTATAGTGATCAAAACAGCATGGTAGTGGCACAAAAACAGAGAGGTAGATTTATGGAACAGAATAGAGAACCAAGAGATGAACCCAGCCACTTATCATCATCTGATCTTCAACAAGCCTATCAAAAATATTCAGTGAGGGAAAGACTCCCTACTTAACAAATGGTGCTGGGTGAACTGGCTGGTGACCTGTAGAAGACTGAAACTGGACCCCCACCTTTCACCATTAACAAAAATTGATTCTCACTGGATAAAAGATTTAAATTTAAGACATGAAACTATAAAAATACTAGAAGAGAGTGCAAGGAACACACTTGAGGAAATTGGCCTGGGAGAATATTTTATAAGGAGGATCTCCCACCCCCGGCAACTGAAGCAACACCAAAAATACATTACTAGGATTTGATCAAACTAAAAAGCTTTTGCACAGCCAAGAACGCAGTAAGTAAAGCAAACAGACAACCTTCAGAATGGGAGAAGAGTTTTACAGGTTATGTTTCCAACAAAGATCTAATAACTAGAATCTACACAGAACTCAAACTAGTCAATAAGAAAAGAATAAATAACCCCATTTCAATGTGGGCAAGAGACTTGAACAGAAACTTTTCTGGTGAAGACAGGTGCATGGCCTACAAACACATGAAAAAATGCCATCATCCTTATTCATCAGAGAAATGCAAATCAAAACCACTTTGAGATATCATCTAATTCCAGTCAGATTAGTCCACATCACAAAATCCCAAAACTACACCTGTTGGCATGGATGTGGAGAGAAGGGAACACTTTTACTCTGCTGGTGGGGATGCAAGCTAAGAGGAATTTTTAAAAATAAGTTTGGAGAACACTCAAGGATCTAAACGTAGACCTACCATTTGATACTTCAGTTCCTCTACTAGGTATATAGCCAGATGATCATAAGTTATTTTACAACCAAGACATTTGCACCAGAATGTTTATTGCAGTCCAATTCATAATTGCCAAGATGTAGAAACAGCCCAAATGTGGATTAATAAACTGTGGTATATGTACACCATGGAATACTATGCAGCCACAAAAAGATGGAGACTTCACATCTTTTATGTTTACCTGGATGGAACTGGAACATATTCTTCTTAGTAAAGTATCTCAAGAATGGGGGGAAAAGCATCCAATGTACTCAGTCCTACTATGAAATCAATATATAATCACCTACACATCATATGAATGGTAAAATATAAGTATAGTCCAGAAAGTAGAAGGGAAGAGGAGAGAGAGGGGAGGGGAGACATGGGAGGAGGGAGCGTATTTGGGGGGACCTCATCTTATGTGCATGATGTAATGGTACACTTCAAAACTATTAAGAAAAGAGTATAATTGTGATGGATATGTTATTTAGTTCAATGTATGCATTTCACATTGTATATCAAATCAGTGCACTGAACCCCATAAATGCATCTATGTACACAGTTATGATTTAATAAAAAAAAGGAAAAAATAAAGTAGCTGCAAAAAATTAAGATACCTAGGAATATACTTTCCCTTGGAGGTGAAAGATCTCTACATGGACAATTACAAAACACTGATGAGAAAAATCACCTATGACACAAACAAATGGAAATACATGCCATACTCATGGATTGCAGAATCAGAATTGTTAAGATGACAATATTGCCCTAAGTGACTTATAGATTCATTGCAATTCACATGCAAATACCAGCATCATTTTCACAGAATTAGAAACAATAATTGTCAATTTTGTATGGAATCAAAAGGACCCCTAATATCCAAAGCAATACTAATGAAAAAGAACAAATATGGAGAAAAGAAAAGAACATTACCTGAATTCAAATTATCCTATGAAGTTATATAAGCAAAATATAAACACAGTACTATAAACACAATACAATATAAGTACAATATAAGCACAACAATAATTTAACACAGAGTCTCTCCAGAGACCCTTATAACACAGTACTATAAACACAATACAAGTACAATATAAACACAATATAATATAAGTACAATATAAACACAATACAATGTAAGTACAATATAAACACAGTACTTATATGAACGTAGACACACACATTCATGGAACAGAATAAAGATTTAAGAAATAAAATTGTATACTGACAACCAACCAATCTTCAACAAAGCAGACAAAAATGTACTTTGGGGAAAGAACTATTTATTGAATGGTGCTAAGAAAATTACAGAACTCTACATGTAGAAGAAGGAAACTGGATCACTATTTTTCACCATACACAAAAAGTAACTGAAGATAGATTAAAACTTAACTATAAGATCTGACACCGAGGGGCCGAGTCTCACCGCAGCTGCCCGGGCAGCCTCGCCTGTCTGCGGGTGCCCAGGGTAAAGGCAGCAGTAATGCTAACGCTGGCAAGCAAACTGAAGCGTGATGATGGTTTCAAAGGGTCCTGGACATCAGCCACAGCATCCAACTCCACTCGGAGGGTTTCTGTGAGAGACAAGTTGCTTGTTAAAGAGGTTGCAGAACTTGAAGCTAATTTACCTTGTACATGTAAAGTGCATTTTCCTGATCCAAACAAGCTTCATTGCTTTCAACTAACTGTAACCCTAGATGAGGGTTACTACCAGGGTGGAAAGTTTCCATTTGAAACTGAAGTCCCCGATGCATACAACATGGTGCCTCCCAAGGTGAAATGCTTGACCAAGATCTGGCACCCCAACATCACAGAGACAGGTGAAATTTGCCTAAGTTTACTGAGAGAACACTCGATTGACCGCACTGGCTGGGCTCCCACACGAACACTGAAGGATGTTGTGTGGGGATTAAACTCTTTGTTTACTGATCTTTTGAATTTTGATGACCCACTGAACATTGAGGCTGCAGAGCATCACTTGAGACAAGGAGGACTTCCGGAACAAAGTGGACGACTACATCAAACGCTACGCCAGACAATGAAGGGGATGCATGCAGGCCCACGGACTGGATGCAGCTTGTCTCCAACATGAAGCAGCAAGAGGTGGCCCCTCTGCTCCCCATCCTCACGCTCCCTCAGCCCCTCTGGATCGTCCTGGCCCTGTGACCATGTTGTCCAAAGGAGATCATCTTCATAACTGCCCATTGTAGATGGAGAGTTCAATGTAAACCCAGCAAGAACACGTGTCTGGGCTTCTAAAGAGTTGTCTTCTTACCTTAACATGTTTACTTTTTTGAAATTGTACGTATAGATTGTTGGTGAAATTCTTGAGAAGTTGTAATGAACTCAAAATTGAGGCTAGAGCTTGCTTACCCCTTCCCCAAACAAAATTGGTTTCCTGCACAAGTGACGCTAATGATGTGTTCAGTGTAACTTGCGGATTGGCAATAAGAAACCCGCTACAAACTGTGATTGGATGCAAATCTCTTAGCTTCTTCCACGAATGTTGGCCCTGCCTAGGTGTCGTGAAGCTTTCCAGAATGCATAGAGTCATCCACTGTAGATCTCTTAATGAAATGCGTATTTTATTTAATGTAAGTATATTTTGGAACAGATTTGTAATTTGTACAATTCAATGCTTTAATTATTTTTTCTATTCTCATTTAGTTTGTATTTTCATTGTATAG
>CAUYTI010151244.1:0-40223 GCA_963575145.1 Galago senegalensis
TCCCAGCTACTTGGGAGGCGGAGGCAAGAGACTCGCTTGAGCCCAGGAGTTGGAGGTTGCTGTGAGCTGTAATGCCACGGCACTCTACCCAGGGGGACAGCTTGAGGCTCTGTCTCAAAAAAATAAATAAAATAAAATAAAATAATAAATAAATAAATAAATAAAATGAGACAGACCAGTAGTAAATAACAGAGGTTATTATTAAGATATAATAATATCCCTTTTTAAAACAGTACAGTAAACCTGAGGAGGCCAGGAAGCATTAAGCAAGGTCACCTGACATGTTAATGTACAGTGCCTGTGGATGTATAAGCAAAATTTGGCAATTCATCATGGTCCTCTGCCTATTAGATAACATCAGCCCCTTGGGAGTCCTATAATCTCAGCACACATTTGGGGGACGATTCAAGGTTCGTCACATTTTAAAAGATTTATTCTACTTAACTTTCCATATGCAAGTATCTGAAAGATGATAATTTAAAATCAAAAGGCAATCTCGTTGCTCTGAACAAGCACAAAGCTGAACAGTTCAGAATGAAAATGAGTAATTTCAGCCTCCCGATCCTGAAAAACTGGAAGGTGAGCTATCCAAGATGAAATAATTAATGATTTTTGGAGCGGCCCATTGTAAGGGTATCCAAATATTGCAAAACATGCAGTTTGTGATCTCCTTCCCTTTGCTACAACACCCTCTACGCTCCAACGAAAACAAAAAAAGTGAATAGACTTGATGTTGCAGCTGATACAAAGTTCTGACTCAGTCCCATTGTTCCAAATGTTAATGCGTGATAAAGAGAGAGATGGAAGATAGAGTTCACTAATCATCTACTCAGTATGTTGTTTCACAATAAAAAGTCTGAACCAAAAGATGCTTCATTTTATTCTCAACATAGTTCATTCTCAATAAATAAAATTGAATCTGCGTAATTGTTATGATAGTGTATATTAAAAGCATAGAAATTATCCATAATAAAAATTCAATTCAATAAAAATTAAACAAAGATTTGAACAGACCTTTCACTAAACATGGCAAATAAGCACTTGCAAGATATTCAACGTCACTAGCCATTAGGGAGATGCAAATTAAAAACAAATGAGACACCAGGACACAGCCATCAGAAGAGCTAAAATTAAATTTTCTTTTAGAATATAAAAGAGTAAGTTTATTTTATATTAGAGAAAGAGAGAGAGAAGAGAACAGAGAGCAGGGAGTGAGAGAAGGGAAGTTGGGGGGGGAGAGAGAAAAGGAGCAAGAGGCTAAAATTAAATATTGACAACAGTAAGAGCTGGTGAGAATGTGAAGAAACCAGAGTTCTCATTAACTGCTTAAAAAAAAAAAAAAGCCAGAAATTTATTCTACAGTTCTAGAGGCCAGAAGTTGGAAAGTAATGTATAGATAGGGCCTTGCTCTCTCTAGAGGCTCTAGAGAAGAATCCTTTCTTGCTTCCTCCAACTTCTGGTGGTTGTTGGCATTCCTTGGCTTGTGGCTACATCTCTTTCTTTGCTCCATCTCCACATCACTGCTCCTCCCTGCCCCTGTCTCTAATCTCCCTCTGCCTCTCTGTAATACAGATATACATAATGACATTTAGGGACTCGGACAATCCAGGACAAGCTCCTCCTTTTAAAAATCCTTTAACACTCACACCTTTTGCTACTTAAGGTAATGGTCACAGACCCTGGGGAGTAGGATGTAGACCCATCTTCAGCCCCAAATGTCCACTACCTGCTGACTGGAAGAACCATTTGTGATATATCCACCTACTGCAGTGGTTCTCAACCTTCCTAATGCTACAGTGTATTTGCATTGTTAAAATGGGGTCGCAACCCACAGGTTGAGAAACACTGACCTAGTGGATTATCACTCTGTCATAAAAAGCAACCAGGTACTGATAATGCAACAACATTGGTGCACTTCAAAAGCTCTCTTTCCTCCATCTTTGCTAAACCAGAGAAGCCAGACTCGAAAGGCTACAAACTGCATAATTCCATTTATATAAAATTCTGGAAAAAGCAACACCATAGGGATAGAAACCTGAACAGCAGTTGCCAAGGGCTGGAGGTACAAGAAGTGGATTGACTGCAAAGGAGCACGAGGGCACTTTTGGTAGAGATGTTAATGCTGGTTATCTTGAATGTGGTAGTGGTCACATAATTGTGTGCTTTTCTGACTTACCAACTTGACCATTCAAAAGTAGTGAATTTTATTTTATTTTATTTATTTTTGGCAGTTTTTGGCAGGGGCTGGGTTTGAACCCGCCACCTCCAGCATATGGGGCCAGCACCCTATTCCTTTGAACCACAGGTGCCACCTGTGAATTTTATTTTATATAAAATTTTGTATTTTATATAAACCTACTTTTTGAAATGGTATTTTATAATTTTGTCTCCTATATAATTTTGAAAACTAACACTATATGTTTTCTAGACATCCCGTTTAGTTTAGTCACATAAAAGGCGTGGTGAGCAAATTTATGGCGAAGACGATTCCCCCAAGTTCTTTGTGGCTTTTGCCAGTGGATGGGAACCGCTGCCAGCTTGCCTGTGGCCTCCCGCGGTCCCGAGAAGGGGCTGGACAATCATGGCAAGAACACCGCACATGGATAGGTGACAAAGCTCCCTTTCCTCACAGAGTCCCAGACGGTTACCTGGGGTTGTGTGCGCGCATATGTGCCCGCGCGGGGCTGGCCTCGGTGCCTGTGGGTCACCTGAGGGCAGCTGCTTGCTAGGCCACTAAGAGCGTGCAGGGGGGAAGTGGCGGGCCACGGGGGAAGTCGGCGTCATCACGGTCACTTTTGTGTGCCAGACCAAATCCCTTTAAATTATACCCCAGCCTGCCTTGCCTACTTCACGCGCACTTTAATTCTTTTCTTTCGGCCAGTCAATTAATAGGGTGCAGATGCCCACCCCCCTCTCCCGCCAAAGAAAGAAAATCATCCTCAGTGCGTCCCCTCAGCAAGGGCCTCCGGTTCCCACGAGGGCGGGAAGGACTTCCCTCTCCCCTCCGCGCCCCCTTCCCACCGGTGCCGGACTCCCCTGCGGGACGGCTGGGAGAAGCCCGCGCGCAGCCCCGGACCTCCCCGTGGGAACGGGCCAGGGATCCACTCCCCAGGGGCGGGGGCCGCGCTCCCTCCCTGCCCTCGGGGCGCGGAGGCGCAGCCTGTGATCGCGTTCCAGGCAGCAGGCGGCCCCCGGGCGCGCCCCGGCGGAGGGCGGGCGCCTGTGATCCGCGGCCAGGCAGCGCGCGCGCCGGGCGTCTGGAGGCGCCCGCCTGTGATCGCGCGCCAAGCGCAGCCCGGAGCGCGCGCCCGCTGCCCGCCCTGGCCGGTCTGCTGCGCCTGCGGGGAGCGGCCCCGGACAAAGAGACTGGGGAGTCGGGGGCAGGCCTGCGTCCGGGGTCTGACGAGGCCCCTCCGGAGGCCACGTGCGCTCACCTGTGCCCCACTATTAACCAAGTCCAGCGAGGCGCCCCCAGACCGTCTAGCAGGGATCGTTAATGGGCACGCGCTTCCAGACGCAATCTGGGCGTGCACGGCCCCAGCCCGTGGGCTGCTGGTCCTCTGCCCGAGAAAAAAAGAAAATGTCTTGCCTTTACCTCGCTGAGCGTGTGCCCATTGAGAGGGGAAGACCTCTCTGGCCTGGTATTTTAGTTCAACACGGGGTGGTTATCAAAACAGGTGTGAATAGTTTAACAAAAAAGACGTGTTTCTCCCGTAGCCGGCTCCCTGGGCAATCTGAAAGCAGACAAAAGCCTCGCATTAGCATAGCTTGTGCAAAGCCACCTGTTCAAATAACTCAGGCAAATAGTGAAAAACAGCCTTGGGAAGAAGAAAAGAACTCAAAACCAGTGCAAATACTTGAACACAAGCTGAAGGATTAAGCTTCATCACAGAAGTGGAGGGAGGAGGAGAGGTGTTTCCCGGTTGTAATAAAAGCTTGCAGGGGTTATTTTTAGAAGTCTACTTGATTCCATTAGATGATGAGATAGCAGCTTTCTTAGCCTTGTCAAAATAAAAAATATGGAAGAAAAACCCAGTCTGCTCTAATCTAGCAAACATTTATGTTTAGAGATCCTGATTTCAGGTCATGGGTGAGCAAATATTTTGTTCACAGACGATCACTGGGCACTGGAGAGGCTGGGTCTGTGATTATTGTTACTGTGGGGTGATGTTCCAAGAAAACACAAACACGCTTTCATCAACATTTGTTTTTAATATTTCTGAAATGTTATTTTACATTTGTTTTGTGGCGTAAGAGAAAAGCGGGGGAAGGAGTAGGAAGGCAGCCGAGAAGGGAGCCAAGAGAAACTTGACTTGGGGAGAGTGGGTGGGAGATCAAAGGGTGGTGGTGCGGAGTGTTAGGGGAGGACCAGGGCTCAGCAGTGTGGAAACAGCACATCAATACAATGGGGACGTGGGCAAAGAAGGGGCCAGCACCACCCTTAGGCTGGGACAAGAGGCCTCTGTCCTGAGCCTCACAGTTTAGAGGACCCCCTTCTAGCTGACCTTGGACCTTGCTGGTTCCCAGGGGGTGAAGTGTCAGAGCGCCAAGAGAACACACCCAGCTAGAGCCCTTTCCTTTTAGATGCTAGCTACCAAAAGTGTGGTCCATGAACCAGCAGCATCAATATCACCTGGGAGATTGTTGGAACTGTTGGTTCTCAGCCCTACCCAGACTTGCAACACATTAGTAAGATTTCCCGGTGGATTATACACATGTTGAAGATCCAGAAGCAATGATTTTGACCGCTCAGTGTGCTGGAGATCTCAGAGTGGCTTGCACAACTGTCCTCAGCCCACTTCAAGAATTGATGTGGGCCTGTCCCCTGAGTCCACCCTTGCAAGAGCGACAGCACCAGGCAACATGACCAATGTGAGTTAGCCCTGGGCCTGAAAGTCCGTTAGTGAAGTTAGGAAGGGGTAGACAGAACTTGCATGTGTGATCTGGGATGTCCTTGCTTGTGTAAGGAGGCTCTTCTAGGTGGAGACTATGGGCATGGGACAGCTCTCCCCTACCTCCACACTTCAGCACTAAACTGAGAATAAGAATGCTAAATTTGAATCAAGCCTTGCAAGTGGTTACAAAAGATTATTAAGGTGGGAGGTTAACACATCCATATTTTATTCAACACTCTGTTAGCTCGGTTCACAGATTTACCTATTTAGATATGTGATGTATGGGCCTCCATTCCTACTCCTGCCCTGGGCTAGAAAATGTTAGGGGCAGGCCCTGCTCATAGTAGATATTTTCTACATTTTAAAGCAGACAGAATCCAGAGAGAGTCAACACACTTAGCACATAATGTATAGTCTGTAATCAGTGGTCACAAAGTTAAAACTACATCTGAATTTTTTTTTTTTTTAATTGTTGGGGATTCATTGAGGGTACAAAGAACCAGGTTCCATTGATTACATTTGTTAGGTGAAGTCCCTCTTATAATTGTGTCCTGCCCCTAGAAGGTTACATCTGAATTTCTTGATGTTCGGATGTCAGTGACATTTGTTCGCCTGAAACAAGGATTAACTCCAAGAACAAACGGAATTCAACTTGTTCAACTAACACTCAGTATGAAAGCCACTCATTTTTGCAACCAACACTGATTATTCTTCCATTATGGTCCAGACACCATCTTTAGCCAGGCTCTGATGAATGAGACCTGGCTGCCCTCAAAAACTCCCTTGGCTACTTAAGCATGTCAAACCTCCTTTTACCAAGCAAGTCTGTGTCTTCAAAAATTTCCTTTCCCCAAAATGAACTCCAAGTCAAATCTCAGAAGATCCTTCAGCCAACTCTACCCAGAGTGGGCTTGAGGGATAATTTAGCTTAATAGCAGGATTTGCAGGTAAATAGTGCTCTAATTATGTGTTCTGGCTATACAAGGTGAAGGCACATTCGATGTGTTGTATATTAATCACTCTTTTTTCCCAGAATATGGGAGATTTCCTTATTATGATTTGATTGAATATGCAACCTAGTTGTTGAAGGCTCTTTACTGATAAATATTATCATGTTTACCAAGGATGAGTACTTCCCTTCCAAATGGATCGAAAACACCCACGCGTCCAAACCGTGTGAGACATTCATTGTTTTTTTCTAATAGAGAGAAAGCAATTGATAAACTCAGGTTGAAGTCAGTGACTTCATGTTTTATATTTTTGTGAGCATGTAGGATCTTATTTTTAAAAGGACTCCAAGGAAAGAGCACAAAACATCTGCATGAAAAAATGACCAGTCATGGCCCCCTCAAGCATTACTGGGGAACATATTTATATTGAAGATTTTTCCAGGGTTCCCTAAAGCATGGTACAGGGGCATCTACCTGGTCTACCTACTCAAAAGCCTGGACTTGAAGAAGAGTTTCTGAACATTGATGCAATCAATATCATGATATATGTACCAGGTACTGCTGACCCCAATATAGAACTTGTTCTCAAAACGCCATCTCCATTCCAAAGACCTACAGTTAAGAAGCACATTAAGCCGAGGGAGGGAGAGAGGGAACTAGAGAGAGAAGGCAAGGAAGAGAATGAGAAACTCCCTGCAGACAGCTCACCTGCCCTCCCCCGCTGGCTGGTTGATACAGGCTCATGTTGATACAGTCCTCACCCTGCAGCCCAGCTGCATGAGAGACTTCAAACTCCAAGTTCCACCAAACCTAGTTATTGTTCCAGGTTCCCAATTGTCATTTGTGTGTCTGCCCCCACACATGTAAATCAGAAACTCGAGCATTATTACAATCTGTGGAAACACCAAGTTTCTCGGGAAAATATGCCTAACCATTTCTCTTTGACTGATACATCAGCTTCGGTGCCTCCTCAAAAAACATGTGGCAGCAAATCCAGACCCATCGTGCAATTTAGGAGCCAAAATTTCAGTAAAAACCGGATCAGATATAGAGACCTTTATTGTGGCTCTTTGGAAGTGTATTGATACAAAGTAGGTGTTCAACATTGTTCACGGCTTGGCAGTGAATGCTATTTATGTATTTATAAAAAATATTTCATGGTTTTAGAAATGAATAATTATTTTTCTGTCCTGAAAGCGCCATTCAAAAATTGTTTCTAAGGCTGGGCATTGTTTCTCATGCCTATAATCCTAGCACTCTGGGAGACCCAGGCAGGTGGATTGCCTGAGCTCAGGAGTTTGAGACCAGCCTGAGCAAGATAGAGACGCCATCTCTAAAAATAGCCAGGCCTTGTGGCAGTCTAAGCTACTCAGGAGGCTGAGGCAAGAGGTGCTGAGCTGTGATGCCACAGCACTCTACTGAGGGTGACAAACTGAGACTCTGTCTCAAAAAAAAAAATTGTTTCTGTATACATATGGCTTACTAAATCCAGTGTTCACATGGCCTGTCTTTTTAATGGGAATACATTGGGATTTTCAATCTGGCCAGATATTGTTAGAGAATAGAAGCACTACAGACATAATTCAAACTATGATACACAATTTTTCTGAACAACCATACAACTCACATGCAAAGGAGTGTCCAAGGTAAAAATATTGACGCTAGGAGCTTCTCTGTGGATGAATAGACACTGTTCATAAATAAAAGGGAAACTTAAAAAGTTTACCCTAACTGAAAGAGGCACCAAAACTTCTCCTTACAAATTATCTGGACCTCATAATTAACTTGTGCTCATCGTAGATAATTTGGAAAATTTTTAAAACCTATGAATGCAAAAATCAGTAACTATTAATGTTTTGCTTATTTAATTTCAGAGTTTTAAAGATAACAAATGTGTTTTACAAAATACTACAAGCTTTGGGTAATTTTTCTGTTAATATTACAAAATGAATATTAAAGCCACATCATTACATTATCTTTGGGAAGTTCATTCTATTGGCTATTTAACACATTATGCATGTAATAGATTTTGACACTTTCTGGAACTTAGTTTGCTCCCATTTTTGATGTTATAAATAATATTGCAAAAATATCTCTAATGTATATTTTTCTTTGTAGGAATGTATAGTGACATCCTTATGATAGATCTCTAGAAGAGAATTTTTCAAGACAAAATACAGGAAAATTTTAAGGACCTTGACCTATGTACACACCAAACTTGAGAAAGTTTGTTATCATTCACATTTTTACCAACAAGTTTGACAGTACTTGTCTTGTATTCTTGCCGGGAGTATTGTCTGTTTTAACGCTCCTAAATTGGAGAATATCCTATTCCTCACTTCACTGTGCTTGTTACACAAAACAAAGGAAAAACTGCAAATATTTAGCAAAGAACATCTTCAAATTTCTGTAGAGCTTTAAAGTGACTAGAGATATTAACTTCTCTTTTGCCAAATCAGACATCCCAATTTCTCAACATTATTTCAAATTGCCAAGGTGAACTATTTGGAATTAAGGAAGCTGACTGCCAACATACTTCCCCTCGGCATGGTTACTACAGTTGAAAGTAGCAGCAAAACTGTGACACCACTTTCTTATAAAGTCATTCTGGGCACAGTCAGACAGGTTAAAGCAGATTGTTAAGAAGACCTGATGAGGGTTCGGCACCCATAGCTCAGTGACTAGGGTGCTGGCCACATACACTGAAGCTGGTGGGTTCGAGCCTGGCCTGGGCCTGCTAAGCAACAATGACAACTGCAGCCAAAAAATGGCCAGGTGTTGTGGCAGAGCCTATAGTCCTAGCTACTTGGGAGGTGAGGCAAGAGAATTGCTTGAGCCCAAGAGTTTGAGGGTGCTGTGAGCTATGACACCATGGAAATCTACTGAGGGCGACAGCATAAGACTTTGTCTCAAAAAAAAAGAAAAAAGAAAACCTGATGAGAAGGAATCAGTTGATTTTCATATTAAGAGTAAACTTGGCTGGCACAACAAAAGGTAGAAAATTCTATGTATTGAGGGGGGAAACGGAGAGAGCCCCTGGATAAAATGGATTTCTACTGAAACATGATAATCTAGTACCTTCAACTGCCAGTGGAGATGCAGGCATCCTTCCTAACTCCTCCATTGGTACCAGATCAGCATTGTCTATTCAGGTCAGATGTCTTCCACTAACAAAATTTATTTTTTCACGGCATTATGTGACTTTTGGAGGTATAGTGATGCCAGCTGCAGAAGGGCTGATGATGAGCCAGACTTCCAGGACGGGATCATTCACTCCATTGCTGTTGGAGGGAACAGCCACGGGCAGATCCAGCTGCATTCTGGGTCCGGCTCTGCGCAGCACTTGACTCCACACGCACACGCCGCACAGCTATGCATACTTCTGTGCTTTTGCCTCAGGCTACATGTGAGCCCTTCAGCTTGGAGGAAGCTACGTGAACCATCCCCACAAAGTTAAAACTGGTTTGGTGATTTTTACAGACCACATGGAGTCAGCTCTTGCTTATCTAGATGTGGATTCTTTACTGCATGGCTGAGCTGCGGAGAGTTTTAAAGTTTAGTTTTAGCTTTTTATTTAAAATAAAAAAAGTAAATAGAATAGTAAAAGTTGCAGTAGTAATAAAATAAACTCCTGTGGATCCTCCAGGTTCACTCCCGTAACATTTTGTCCTGTACTTGCTTGCTTTCTCTCTGGCAGTTTTCTGATTCAGGACCGTCCATGCATGTGTGCCTGTGTATATAGTATGTGTATGTTATACATAATGTGTATATGTGTGTGCATGTATATCTACATATAAAATCACTTTTGTTGAGCCATTTAAGAGTAAGCTGCAGTCATAGTAGCCCCTCCACCTAAATACACACTGAGAATAAGACTCTCCTTTTACATAAGAGGTGGTATATGGCCGCGCACAGTGGCTCACACCTGTAATCCCAGCACTTTGGGAGGCAGAGGCAGGTAGATTGCTTGAGCTCAAAAATTCGAAACCAGCCTGAGCAGGAGTGAGATACGTCTTCACTAAAAATAGGAAAAAAACACCACTAGCCAGGGGTAGTATCACGCCTCTATTCCTACCTACTTGGGAGGCTGAGGCAAGAGGATTACTCAAGCCTCAAATTGTGAGTATGCTGTGAGCTAGGATGCCACAGCACTGTACCCAGGATGATAGAGTGAGACTCTGTCTCAAAAAAAAAAAAATGTGGTATAAGTAAATTCAGGAAACTCAACACAGATGCAACTCTGTCATCAGTTTTGTAGTTTTTATTTTATTTTCTTGATCGAGGATCACACCATGGGTCGAATTGTCATGGCTCAATGACATTTTTAAAGAGTACTGGTCAGTTGTTTTGCGGAATGCCTTCTGTTGGGGTTTGTCTGATTTGATTCAGGTCTTGCGTTATTGAGGGGTGGACGGGAATATCACAGAAGTGGCATGTCATTGTCATTGTCACACAAGAGACAGGGGTGTCAGTTGCTCCCACTGTTGTTGATGCTTACTCTAATCACTTGGCTGGGATGATTGGTGTCTAGATTTTTCTTTTCTTTTTTTTTAATTAAATGATAGCTGTGTACATTAATGTAATCATGGGGTACAGTGTAGTGTTTTCATATACAATTTGAAATATTTTCATCAAACTGGTTAACATAGACTTTATGACATTTACTTAGTTATTGTGTTAAGACATTTATACTCAGCTCGGCACCTATGGCTCAAGTGGCTAAGGCACCAGCCACATACACCTAAGGTGGTGGGTTCGAATCCAGCCTGAGCCCACCAAAAACAACAATGACGACTACAACCAAAAAAATAGCCAAGCCAACGCCTGGCAGGCACCTGTGGTCCCAGCTACTTGGGAGGCTGAGGCAGACGACTCACTTGAGCCTAGGAGGCTGAGTTGGAGGTTTCTGTGAGCTGTAATGCCACGGCACTCCACCCAGGGGGATAGCTTGAGGGTCTGTCTCAAAAAAAAAAAGAAAAAGACATTTATACTCTACTTTTAGAAAGATTCACTTGTACCCTTGTAAGACAAACCATAGAGGTGATCTTTCCAATCACCCCCCCTCCACCCATCTGCCCTTCTCCCCTCTCCTCCCCCTCCCCATATTCTTGGTTATAGCTTTCATATGAAAGCTATAAATTAGTTTCATAATAGGGATGTGTACATTGGATTCTTTTTCTTCCATTCTTGAGATATTTTGCTAAGAAGAACATTTTTCAGTTCCATCCATGTAAACATGAAGGAGGTCAAGTCTCCATCTTTCTTTAGCGCTGCATAGTATTCCATGGTGTACATATACCTAGATTTTTCTACTGTAGAAACAATTTCCCCCTGATTGATTAATGGGAAGATACTTCTGTCCATACAAATACACTGCTCCCTCCCAGACATTCACTCTACATTGATTTAGATGCCAGTGTTGAATTTAGTCTGAATTATTTATTCTGACAATGATGGCTTCAGCGTGGCACCTTTTCTGTCAGTCTTTCTATGTGTATTAGTTGACACTATACTGCAAAAAGATCTTTCCCTTCCATTTCTCCATCTATCAATCCATCTATCCTTCTACCTGCATATCTACCAACCCATGTATCTATCGACCTAGTCTTTATTATCAGTGTGGAATTATTTTTAATTCATTGTTAGAAAATGGGGTTTAAAAACCCTCACTCCTCTTTTGACTCTTGTCTTTACTTAAAAGGCTCTACAGTGATATAAGCTCTGTCTTACACTCATTTTAATTTTTGTCTAAGTAATCTACAAAATTTAATGTTCTGCTTCTTTTCCACATAATATCCTCCAAAATCAAATGTGATTAACTTTTGATCAAACACTTTTGCAGCCCCCAAGACTTTCACCTATTGTGATGGATGATGGTGAGTTGTTTAGCTTTATGGGTATGGTTGCTGAGTTAACGATATGAATTTATCTAGAACTTTCCAACGTAAGCTTTCTGTAAAATATTCTTAGTGTATCTAAGCCTTAATCTTGGTTCTTCTCAAAAAATCCTATAATGCCAATATTGACCAAGGCAAGTTAGAAGGGCCTGGTGTATAAATGGAGATCTCAGAGGGCTAGGGCACAGTAATCCCTTTATATTTTTTTAGTTCTAAATTTAAATAAACGTGTTTCTCTCAGCTTTCAACTGAGATTTTAGTTCTGAGAAAGGGAAATATTCTCCTTAGAAGATTAAATTTAAGAAACAAAAGCTCAGTGAATTCACATTTTCTGCCTTTACAGGAAAATCAGTAAACAGCCTGTAAGCCCCGATGTTCTCCACTTTTACAAGTGGCCTGATGTGTTCCTAGCTACCATTTTCAACATCAGTATTATGCTGTTAGTTCAAGAATATAGTTGGTGTAAACAAATGCACAGTATCATTTTGCTTTTAAAATATTTTAGACTTGGCTCAGTGCCTGTAGCTCAAGTGGCTAGGGTGCCAGCCATATACACCAGAGCTAGTGGGTTTAAATCCAGCTCAGGCCTGCCAAACAACAATGACAACTACAGTCAAAAAATGGCCAGGCATTGCCATGGGTACCTGTAGTCCCAGCTACTTGGGAGGTTGAGGCAAGAGAATTGGAGGTTGGAGGTTGCTGTGAGTTGTGATGCCATGGCACTCTACCCAGGGCAATAGCTTAAGGCTCTGTCTCAAAAAATATATATATATATCTTTTAGGCTTAAAAAAATTCCTTAATTGGCTGGGTGTAGTGGCTCATGCCCATAATCCTAGCACTCTGGAGGCTGAGGCAAGAGGATCACTAGAACCTAGAACCTAGGAGTTTGAGGTTGCTGTGTGCTAGGCAGAGGTCATGGTACTGTAGCCTGGAGCAATAGAGTGAGACACTAAGGGAGAAAATTCCTAATAAATATTGAACAGAATCTTAGCTTACAATGCTATTTTAAAATATTGCTAATGCCAAGATCTGGAATCAACCCAAGTGCCCATCAACCCATGAACAGATTAATAAACTGTGGTATATGTATACCCTGGAATAATATTCAGCCCTAAGAAAAGAGAGAGACTTTACATCTTTTATGTTTACCTGCATGGAACTATAGCACATTTTTCTCAGTCAAGTATCTCAAGAATGGAAAAAAAAGTATCCAATGTACTCAATACTAATATGAAGCCAATATATAAACAACTTCAAGTATAGCCTAGAGGAGGGTAGGGAAGAGGAGGTGTGGGGGAGAAGGAAGGGTGCTTGGGGGATCTCACCTGATGTGCCCTACGTGAGGGTGTTCAGCATGCCCCCTGGGTGAAGGGCACCACTACAACTTGAACTGTACCTTAGACATGAAAACAATGTAACCTAAACATGTACACCCGCCTATCAATCTGAAATAAAAATAATTAAAATATTGCTAATTACATTTTGAAAGCCTAAGTGGTCTGATTTTAAATGTAAAGATCACAGGATGATTTTTTCCTGATGGATAAGGAGGCGTGTTTATGGAGAGCGAACCATACCCAAGGCTTTGTTCTAAAGTGGTACTTCCAACTATCTGTGGTCAAGAATTGGTTTTATTTAATTATTTTTAATTTTCAAGCCATTGCAAACTATTATAGTCCACGGGTCTGCTGCGCATGGCCAGTGTCCCCACGTCTCACCATCCAAGTTCAACACACTGGTCTCTGGTCTGCTTGAAAGGAGTCTGCCAATGATGAATGTGGATGTTATGGCAATATCAAGGGGCTGTAACAGTTTCTACATGCTTTATTGAAATTCCCATACTTATTGTGGGCCGGTACAAACTGGTGACTGACCTCTGAGCCTGGGTTCTGTTACCCCAACCTGCCTCTTAAAATTTCATAATGAGAAAGGTTAGAAGGTTTATCCTCAGTGTTTATTCACTCAGTGAACACTTACTGAGCACCCATGAACTGACACTGTGCTGGAAGATGTAGATTAAAATACGAACAGGGCAGGGTCTAGTCCTCAGAAGCTCATGGTTTAGCAAAGAAACATCCACAAATACGCACAATGAGGACAGACTACATAATTTACAGGCCCCAGTGCAAAATGGAAAAGCAGGGTCCTTTGTATAAAAATTCAGAATTTCAAGATGATGAAAACAGGGCATTAAACCAAGTACTAGGCCCTTCTAAATGGCCATACGCTGCAGATCCTGCCTATGCTTCGGTGTAATACAAGAGGGGTGCTCAAGGTATCACAGAAATACACAGGGGCCACCTAATCTGAAGACTGGTCTTAAGAACACTTCCGAGAAGAAATGAAACTGTGCTAATTTTAGACAATAAAGACAATGAGGATATTTCTCCGACATGGACCTTCTCTTCTATTTTTTAGATCAGGTTACTGAGGACACTTAATAAGTCATTTTGATATAAATGCCAACTGCCAAGAGTCTTCTGTCACTGGACACCCCAGTAATTATTTACCTCTGGAGCTGTGACACATCCTAGGTGAACATGGAGACGTGTGCATGTATTTCTGTGTGTTTCTTAATGAGTTCCTTATGTTCTATGGTGCTGGTTCTGAGACCTCAGCTGCATGAGAATCAGCCTTCAGGCTTTTGAACACATCAATTACTGGTCCCCACCACCAGAGTTTCTGACTCAGCAGATCTGGGGCAAGTCACAAAGATCTGTACATTAAGCAAGTGCCAGGGTATGGTACGCTGCTGCCTCAGGGACCAAACTTTGAGAATCAATATTCTAGTGTGTTACGTGCAGCAGCAATAGATGTTTCTGATCAGTTTTGGACAAAGACATCTGAAAAGACAAAAATACAACCCCAGACATCAACCATTTAATTCTTGGTCAAGACACAAATTAATACTCTCCCTTCCTGGACTTGCTAAAATAGCAACTGTTTTGATCTGTCTGAAACCTACTGAAATCTGTTTGGAATATTTGGTACACCCAATTAGCCAAGAAAACCAGTGGATAATGAGAGTTAATTTTTTGAGCTCATTTTTTTTTTTTTAATCTCAGAAGAACTCATTAGCTTTCATCACTAAGGACCCGAGTCAGTAATCCCTCTAAAAAGAAAAGTACAGATCTCTGAATGGAGATAAAAATTGTCATTTATTTCAAGTGAATTTTGTTTCATTAAAAAACCCTGTAACGTTAAAACAGAAATGAGATAGAAACATGTTTATACGATGGCCTTTCCCCTCTAAAGACCAAATAAACATATGCACATTATAAATATGTCTAAAGTTTGAATATCATTATTACAGTTGGCATTTCAGGTGCCTACAATACTAATCATGACTATTCACAAACACCTCACTGTGCGTGGTTGATTTGACTGAATGGTAACCATATTTCTAAAAACAAAGAGCTGAACAGCTACTACACTCGATATATATTTGGTAGTTAGCTGCGTGTGCTTTTTAAGTTCTTATTCTATAAAGCATCTGTTTCTAAAATGCCTGCCACATAAAGGCACATATATTAATATATGCAATTTGAGGGTGGTTGCCCCTTATTCTGAGAGGTCATGAAAATCCACTTTAAACCATGACAGTAAAACCTTTAGTAAACTGAACTCAACATACCACAGCCACCACCATCAAGAAAAACTAAAAACCCATAGTTTAGAAAAGTCCTAGGAAATATTGCCGTTTGTTGATTTGCTAATCAGAAACCTTAAAAAAATTGCTATTGGTGGTCAGAAGTAAACTAACGTGGACAAACTCTTGAAAGTGAATCTTTTGGATCATCCAATATCATCCTGGGAAGGTACTGCATAATTACAGTCAATGCTTTTCTTAGTTTGGCTCACCAAGAAAGCCGATGCGTGCAATTTAGGAAGGATTTCCATAAAGGCAAAGCCAAAAGGCTTACAGTCCACAGAGGGCTAACCTTCTGTAAGCCAGACTTCCAGTAAGAATACGACCATATATGTTGGGAAATTACAGTTAGAGTTTCGGCCTTTGTGGAAAGTACCATCACACTGAGCCCAAAACTTCAACCCAGTCACCCTATTAGAATCTTACAAATGTCAAAGATGAGGGATCATCACATTTGTGTCTTTCAGTATCAAATCTACCTATAAAGGCTCCCATTTTGAGAAAATAATATATTCCCTTCTTTCTTTTTAAAAATATATGACAAAATATTGTCCTCATACACTTTAATCATGTATATATTTTTGTCACCCTACTACAATGTCACTTAAACAAAATTCCTTTTATCTGTACTAACCAGAGGCCTCTGGGGGAAGTAATGGATCCCACTTATGTTAAAGAAAATGTGAGAAAAAATGTCAGCTTCTTTCTGTCTTCAAGTAAATAGAATCCCTGATATACATGGAAATTAACAAGTAATTTGGGGGCAGTAACACACACACAAATCCAAACCTGTGACAACTTTTTCCTATTCCTTAAAGATGAGCTTTGGCTCTGGAGACTCTTAAGGCACAAAACCTGATAGATAACTTTTGTTGGTGGCCTGCACCTCTGATTAAAAAATAACCACAACAATAGCATTTAAATAAAAATAAATCATTTTTTGTTAGAACTTCATACCACTGGATGAGGTCTGGGGGGTGAAATCCAAATGAGCTAACATCCTGTCTGTATAAATATTTGTTGACAGAGTGTAAAAAGTACAATATAGTTTACACAGTGCAAAAACTATTAGAAAATGGAATAGATGCGACGTCTCGGTAGAATCAGAGTGCTGTCTCAAAAATAGTTAAGGCTGAGGGTTGTCCGTTGGAAGTGTTCCCCACACGGTCAGTCTGAGTAATTTCTGGATAATTCCTTTTGAAGTACACCTGTTTAAAAAATAAGGCAAGGATAAAAAGAACACGTTTAAAAGTTTTAAAGTCTTCCTCCCTAAAACAATGGAGTTCTATGTCCACTTCTTCACGTGAAGCACACTTTAAAAAGAGGGATATTCAATTCTATGGAGGAATTAGCCCCACTGGAGCCCTCTAGGTGGGGCGGTACTGAAAGCCAAACAACTTTTTGATCACTCTGATTCATAGATAGGTTTTATCACCACATTAAATTGATAAGCAACATCATTTTCCCGACTCAAAACCTGGAGATAAATTAAAAACAGGGTGACAAAGGGGCTGGGAAATCCAGTGTCTGCAGGAGGGTTTCTCATTTTCACACATAAAATGAGCACAATAGATTTGGATGTTAATATCAAGTTGTAATCCCTATACTTCATAAACTCTGATTGACAAGCATTGAAACGCTGGCGTGTTATGTATGAAATATCCTGGCGTTTAATTTGTGCAGCAAAGCAGTTATAGGGCCTATAGAAATGTGGTCTGTGGAGAGTGGCCCACAATAATGAAAAGAGAAGCAAAAGCTTTAACAATGACTCTACCAAGCAACTTCTCTAAAATGTAAGATGATACCAAATAATAGGACAGTTCTTTGCCAAGCCTTTGAGTTCCTGAATTCTACCAATTTCTAGCTGAACTAGGAGAGATACAGGTTTCCTGATAAATGTATAATCAGAACATAAAGGAAATGAAATGCTGTCAAGTTTCTCTGTTCCACAATCATCAGTTTTTAGTAGCTGTATCGTATCTTGGTTCCTTGACAGATGCGCGTAACAAAATGAAATAATGTCAAGACTTGTGAGCGCTTATCTCAGAATGTGTTTGGGTGAAAAAGGACTTCAAATGTAGTTTTTTTTTTTTTTTCAAAGAAGAATGGGAAAAGTTTTGTTTGAGTCTTTAAAACAGAAAATGTACCATCCATCTGAGGCTGACATGTATCATCAGCTGGGTCTCTTAGTCATACGATTCTGGATCTATTTTATAAAACCTGGCTCCAAGTATATTTGTGGGTACTGTCAACAAAGTTATCATTTGGAGATAATGGGCTTCATGTACAAAGAAAAGTGCCGAGACGCCTACCTACATATTAAGCGCGCTTTCTTTTTCTCTCACTGCCTGAATACTTGTTACTCCAAAAACATCATTATATTTAAAACACTGTATATTAAAATGTTACTTAAGGAACAAATAAAGTGTCCAGTAACGGCTGGATGAAATCGTAGGCTACTTCCATTATAATGCAAGTATTCAAAAATAAGACTTTTGGGGGGTTAGTTTTCATATGATCTCCACACTTTTTTAAGCTAGCCGTATTTTGTGTGGTTAAAGATATATGCACTCCAAAAAAGGCTATTTCTTACTGAAACTAAAAAGATCCAAAAGGGAAAATGGGCATACACTTCACTTTCTACTGCCTAGTAATCCTCCCCCCAATAAGCCAGTTCCTTCCCCATAGCCCTCTCAACATAATTCTTTATAAAGAAAATTCTGTCATTGTCAATTTTTAAACAAAATGGTCTTAGTTTCATGATCTGAATGATTTTGTTGAAAGTAAGCTTCCTATGCATATAATCCTTGACTTGAGCTTTCTCTTTCTCATCTGTTACCATATTCTGTACTACACTGTGGATGGCACCACAGGTGAGATAAAGCGTCTTTGTGAACAGAGCCGGTGATGAAGGGAATGGACATTGCTAAACAATCTCAGGCAGGGACACAGGCTAAGCCTAGGATGGAGAGGTCCAGTCCCAGCTCTCTCCTGGGAATCCTAGAAAAATTACTTAACCACTCTCCATGCTGGCTGCCTCATCTGTACCAGGAGGTAACAATGGCTTACATCATAGAAACTAATTAATGGCTACGAACTGCAGGTTGAAGACATGCCCAGTTAAGTGCTGGGTGTGATCGTGACTGCTACTCAGAGAAACGGCCCCTTAGTACATGGAAAGTAGCAGCATCACCTGGCTTGAAAGATGAAAACAAAGCAGCTAGCAGCCCCTTTTGTGGGTCTTTTGATTTTATCTTTACAGAACCCCAAAGCTGTAGTTGAGATGATGACTTTACATGAGTGAATATTGTACCCCAGGAGGCAGGAAGGTACAGTTGAAAGTGGGAGTATCAATACCTCCTAACTGGTGCTTTGCGAGGTTACCTAGGCTCTTTGCCCTGTTTCTTTTGTGTCAAAAAGGGACAATAATACCAGATCAGAGGGCCTGTGAAGCTTAATGGAGACAGTGCCATGAGTGCGGGGTATCTTGTCCCTCTCCTTCCTGCTCTTGGCTTTGACTCCCTATAGATCCTCTAATATAGGTTAAAGCTGAGTTCAGTATTTAAACTCTGGCTTATCAACCAAGCCACCATAATGAAATTAGATTTCATTCATTAGTAAAGGCAACAAAGCAATAAAACCTCCCTCGCATGGACAAAGGAGAGCAACCAGGCTTTATCTGCATTGTATTCATAAGACACCATTCAAGCTGGGTGCGGTGGCTCATGCCTGTGATCCCAGCACTTTGGGAGGTTGAGGTGGGTTGATTGCTTGAGACCAGCCTGAGTAAGGGTGAGACCCAATTTCTACTAAAAATAGAAAAGCTAGCTGGGCATGATGGGGGGTGCCTGTTGTCCCAACTACTCAGGAGGCTGAAGCAAGAGATTGACTGAGCCCAAGAGTTTGAGGTTGCTGTGAGATAGGAAGATGCCACAACACTCTACCATGATTGACAGAGTGAGACTCTCTGTCTCCAAAAAAATCAAAACCAAAAAAACCATTTAATATCTCCACAATGAATTCTGGCTAGAGACTCTGCCAGTTCATCCTTACTGAACTGTATGGCCCTAGTTCCATCACAGTAACTTCCAAGATCTCAAATTCACTCTTGTTAAAGCAGATCTAATTTTGGTATACATAATGTACATCATCAAAGTTAAAGAGAACTGAAGTGTCAGAAAGGGCTTCAGCTTTTGAGGCAATAATGAATTTTCTCCCTCCATATCTTTTCAGAAATCACAAAGAACATCGAAGATACTGAGAAATAGAAAAAAATAAATCAGATCTTTGATAAAACCAGGAGTCACAGTCTTGAATGGCAAAATAACTGGAAAGGCTGTCATATGCAACTGGATCCAACAGCGCCAGGACAAGATAGAGGGAAAGAGGATGCCTACGCGGGAGCAGACCTCGGCACGCAGGAGATCATAGTTCTGCAATTAACTGGAGAACTCTACGGTCAATAAGGAATCATACAGAAACCTATTCACATTGCTGAGGCCCTAATAGAAGAGAAGTTTTGAAATACAGGCATCACTGTAACTGCCCATCTCTGTAGACAAAGGAGGATGAAAGGTTAAACACATATGCACTCCTAATATCTCTCCCTTGCTCAAGCTCTCCACCACTCTGACCCCCACTCATAAAGTACTTCCACATTAAAGCAGAGAGAATTACATTTAGTGTAAAACATTGTCCTAAAAGCTACTATCCTGAAGATATATGATGTAGGAAAAAGTCACTGTATTTATGGGTAAGAAGCAGGAATAATAATTTTTTAAAAGTAGTACAGGATCTGTACTACTGTACTACTTTTTTCATTTTATACACAAATGAAAAGGAAAGGAACAAGATAAAGACATGACAGCGAACAGATGAAAATTATTTAAAAAAATACATCCAAAGGAAATGTAGCAGGACAATCAAACTGTGTATAACAGAGATGGAAGACCACAGAAAAATGGGGCATCCCACAGGAGATACTGAAACATGAGTTAATAGTAGCCAAAGGCAAAACAGAAGAGAAAAATGAAAATACCAAAGAAAGGTCCACCAAAGATTAGCCGGTGCTGAAAACACAGTATGAGACACATTGAACCTGGTGAACAGGACTGATGAGTAAACAAAACAATTGGAAATTATAAAGTATTAAAAACAATTAAAAAGAAGATAGTTTTATAAAATAGTTAAGGAACATATACAAGTGATATTTGTAAAGAGGTCAATGAAATCAAATAAAAAAATTTAAAAATAAAAATTAAGTAAATTTCCAGAAACAAAAGAAAACTTGACTCTAAAATTCAAAAGAGGGCAGCGCCTATGACTCAGTGGGTAGGGCACCAGCCCCATATACTGAGGGTGGCAGGTTTGAACCTGGCCCAGGCCAAACTGCAATAAAAAATAGCTGAGTGTTGTGCTGGGCACCTGTAGTTCCAGCTTCCTAGGAGGCTAAGGCAAGAGAATCGCTTAAGCCCAAGAGTTTGAAGGTTGCTATGAGCTGTTATGCTACAGTACTGACAGAGTGAGACTCTGTCTCAAAACAAAAAAAAAACCCAAAAACAAAAAAACCCCTATAATCACAATAAATATAAATGGACTAAACTCATCATCTGTTAAAAGAAGGGCTAAGAGTAAATCTCAGAGGAAAACCTAACTAGATGCTATATATAGGTGATAAACCTTTGGATATTCAAAGTCAAACAAAGACATACAGGGCAAATGAAAACAATGTGAAAGCAGGGGACCCAATCTTAGTTTTGGAGTAAATTGGATTCAGGGTCAAGAACACTAAGTTAATCAAAGAAAACCACTTTAGAATGGTAGAAAATATAATTCATAGTGGAAATCTAAGAAATAAAAATCTATAGATTGAAAATCATAGCATCAAAATGCCCAAAACACAAATGGCAGGAACTATAAAGAGAAAACATGTATAGTATCAGGCTAACTCACCACTCTAGATCCAACTCACAGCAAATAGACTAATATAAATAAGGATAGAAAAGACCTCAACAATGTACCGTATTTTCCTGCATATAATACACTCCTGAGAATAATAATGGGCACCCATGTTTTTCCTCAAACTTTCAGGAAACGTCCAGAAAAAGCAGTTGGCTCTCAGCTAGAAGAGACACATCTGGGGAGAGCTAACATTTCCCTGGTGAACATGCAGATCACACTGCCCTTCTGTAGCTGCTGACTCTGGGAAGGCTGCCCCTTCCCTCTCTTCTGGGAGCCCTTTGCTGCCTGCCATGTTGGGGACCATGGCTGAGATAGCTATGGGCATGGCCAGTGGGGCAGGAGTTTCTGGGGTAGCTCAGCCCATAGGCAGATAGGCAGGTCCCTGTAGCCTAGTTGGGGCTCCTGGTTCACTCCATGTGTCTGGTCCTCCAACATCAGTCCTTATCCTCAACTGCAGCCCACTTTAACAGCCCTGCCAACCCCATTCCCCATAGTGGCACTAGGCTGCTCCACCCACTCCCACTGGATTCCAGATCCTCCTGGACCAGAAACCTGTGCATCTGGCAGGCCCAGTTAGGAGAGTGTGGAGGCTCTAGGAGGCCCACCCTCGTCCAACTTCAGAGGATGTCCTTATGTCCTTATACACTACCTATGTATAAGGCACACCCTTATTTTTCCCTCAAAAATTTGGGCAAAAAAATGGATATTATATACTGCAAAATACAGTAATTAGTAAGTAATTAAAAGTTGTTAAAACTCTATGCTTCAAACAGACAATACTCCACATTTTAACGTCCAAAGAACATTTAACAAAAATTGTTTATATACTAGGACACAAAAAGTATTAATAAATTCCAAATGGGCAGATACATCACAGATGACACTGCAATGAAAGCAAAACTGATAACTAAAGTAGAAAACAACACCTCATGTTTCAAATTGTATGTGAAAACACCACACTGTACCCTAGAAGTGCATTAATGTACATAGTTACCATTCAATAAAAAGAAAAAGAAAACAATACCTCTCAGACAAAGTTTTTAAAATCTCTCAAATAATTTCTAACCCAAAGAGAAAAATCAAAAACAAAATTATATATATGTAATTGCATGTGTATGTAAAATGAACTACCATGAAAGCCACTGTATATGAGAATCTATAGGATATAGTTAAAGCAGTCTTCTGAGGAAAATTCACAGCCTTAAAATATTCATGTTAATAAGAAAGAACGGATACAAGTGCATTCAAGAAGCAAGCAACAAAATAAACTTCAAAGGTAAGGAATTAACAAAGACAAATGCAGAAACTGATTGAACAGAATATAAGGACTCGTAAATAAACCCAAAAGCTCATTCTTTGAAGGAAAAAACATGAAAAATACAACAGCTAATTTAATTGGAACATTAAAATGGGCTGTAGAGATTTGAGAAAGTACAAATACTAAGTAGCCATTAAAAATCAGATAACTATGTACTGATATAATCTGAAATATAATATTAAATGAAATAAAATAAAAAAGAGAAAGGCCATATATGGACATGGTCTTGTTTATGTACTGAATATTATCAGCAAAACTATAGAAACATGATATTGGGAGAATGGGGGACAAGAGTGAGAGAATGACTTATTTTTACTTATAAAAATTACAGAAAAGGTTCAGCGCCTATAGCTCAGCAGCTAGGATGCCAGCTACATACACCAAAGCTGGAGGGTTTGAACCTGGCCTGGGCCTGCCAAACAACAATGACAACTACAACAAAAAAATAACTGGGCATTGTGGTGGGCACTTGCAGTCCCAGCTACTTGGGAGACTGAGACAAGAGAATCACTGAAGCCCAAGACTTTGAGGTTGCTGTGAGCTGTGACACTCTACCAAGGGTGACATAGTAAGACTCTGTCTCAAAAAAAAAAAAGATTAAAGAAAAACTATAATTTTTTTGAATTTTTTAGCATTAGTATGTATTAACTGTTAAGTTGATTACTAAAAATAATTTGGGGCCAGGAATGACAATTCACATCTCTAAGCATAGCACTCTGGGAGGCCAAAGTGAGAGGACTGCTGGAGCTCAGGAGTCCAAGATCAGCTTGAGCAAGAGCGAGACCCCATCTCTCCCCAAAGTAGAAAAATTAGCCAGGTATCATGGTGGCAGCCGTAGTCCCAGCTTCTCTAGAAGCTGAGGGAGGAGGATCATTTGAGCCTAGGAGTTTGAGAATGCAGTGAGCTATGATGAGGCCACTGTGTTCTCCCTGAGGCGACAGCATCAGATTAAAGCTACTTAGAAGAACTTTGAATACTTCTTTTGAGGAAGCAATACTTCCCCAATACTTATTATTAGGAAGCAAGTGTTCAGTCTACAGCCTTTAAAAAAATGATCACATTTTTATCGTCAATAAGTACAATTGGCTTGTATTTGTAAAACACTTTATACCTTTCTAAGCCCTTAAATATATATTACTTTCTCTAAAACCCATGATGACGAGGAAGCCAGGGCAATGCTTCAGTCCCTGTACTATGATGAGAACCCAGAGGCTCCAAGTCCTTGGGTGATGTATATACAAGGCCACTGGCTGCTAAGTGCCTTCTGCCCCTATCCAAACAGGTGCAGGTTCTTAGAACCTACGATGTCAGGGATTTCCTAATTTCTGAGTTGTATCTGGGATTCCACAGATGGACATGCTCTGTGGAACAAGGGAACGATAAAAACCTCAAGTCTCCTTCATCAGGAATCAGCATAACAGGCATTATTCACCCTTTGTTGTAGGGGTGAATTACATGTCCTCCCCAAATTCCAAAGATGCAGTTCTAAACCCCAGCACCTCAGCATGTGACTATATTTGGAGACAGGGTCTTCAGAGAGGTGATTAAGTGAAAATGAGATCATTAGGTGGGCCCTGATCCAGTATGACCTGTGTCCTTATAAGAAGAGACAATTAGGACACAGACACAGAGGATAGACTATGGAAGTAATGCATGGCTGGAAGGTGACTGTCCACAAGCAAGAACAGAGTCCCCAGAGGAATTCGGCTCTGCTGATATTTTGATCCCAGACTCGCAGCCTCTAAAACTGCGAGCAAATGAACTTCTATTGTTCAAGCCACCTCATCTGTGGTACTGAGTTATGGTATCTTTATGTATCTACAAAACACTTCCCTGTGAGTCACCTATAAAGGTCGATTAGAGGGATTCCTCTTGCCTGCACCATTTTCAGATCAGCAACTACAGGGTCAAGGACACGTGACTTGGAAGCTCCTTTTCCCAGATGTTGAGTTCTCTTTTCAAACAGATGAATTCTAATCTGTTCAAGTGAAAAGCTTGTTGGTTTAGACTAATCCTCACACTGTTACTGTTGTGAATGATGCATTGATATCTGATGTTTGTACATTTAAAAGGTTGACAATCTGACAGCTCGTTCTGCTAAGAGGACCAAGTGTATGTAGAAAGATACTCAACTCAGATGAGAGTCAAGATATGTGTTTCCTTATGTCTTTCTGTAGAGGTGACCTGAGGCAATGGTTAGGCAGGAACAAAATCCAAGAGGGATGTTCTGCCACCCTGTGAATTTGGGTGATGGCCTAACCTTAGATACCACATGAAACAAGGAGCAGTGTTTTCAAACACGGCAGAGAATGTGGTAACCAGGGCAACACATCAGCCTCGCCCAGTGATCTGCCTTCTGTTCCCCGACCAGCTCTGTGCCAAGATTGTGAGAGCCTTTCATAAAACAGTCTTATCAATAAAAATTTTTTTTAAAAAATATAAACTAAAAAGAATTTACAAAAGTAGGTTATTATTAATGCTATTGAATTAGATGAAAGACTACCAGCCTAGGAATTAAGAGATCTCTAATTCTACGACCTGTGTGCTTTTGTGGCATGTATGCTATACTTGGAGCAAAACAGAAGAAAAGCTTTCTATAACGTTAGTATCACTGTCTCTGATATAAACTAGTCTAACATGATGCCACCTCATTTCGTGGGAATAAACTATTTCGTAGTTTCCTCATCTGTAAAAACAAAGGTGTTGAACTCTATTATTTTGGGTTAGCTGGAGCTATCTAAAATTCAAACATTCACTTTTTCTTACATTTTCTTACATTTCAATGCCTTGATAATATAAAATATAACTTTAAAATGGGGACTCTGACATGTAGGTGGGGACACGTGTTTGATGTGAAATGCCTGAGGTGTCAAAGAACAAAAAGGGTTTTGAAGGTTCCTGGCTGTTTTGTAACCAGATTACACAGGGACTGCCAAATGATTGATCAGGTTTTATGAGGGAAGCTTTGGGAGATATTCTAGAAGATAAAAAGTATTCCATAAATTTCAGGCATAAAAAAAAATGTAGTGCTTTAAATACAGCTTCCTTCTTCATTAATAGATGAGGTGATTCTTAGGAAAAGTTCAGACACAGGCTCTGTCCTCCCTGATCCTAGATTGAACCTGGACTCTGCCAATTATTCAGCCAGCTATGAGGTCTTGGGCAATTCCCTCCTTCCTCCAAACCTCAGCCTCTTAGGCATAATGAGAAGAGAACCTTTATCACAGCACAGAGCATGGCCCGTCAGTGGCAGTCTCATCACCATAGTCCGTGACTTGACATATAAATCTCTGCTCATCTCTCTCTTCTTTCATCCATGTTGTCAATGACTCCAGGCACAGCTAACACACCTTCTGGTGCCCAGCATACGATTGTGCACACACTGGCATTTACTGAACACTTTTGAGGATGCAAGTAGGATCCAAGGAAATATCCTACAGATGGTAGAAAGCACAGCTCCTTCATTCTAAGGAGGCATGAAATGAAAAGCGATGGAAGGGAACCTAGGCTATATTTTACATATAGCTTTCATTCAGAAGGACCATTAAATAGCAAAATATTTCTTATTCTGTTGTCCTTAATAAATATTTAAAATATTATACAAAACAAGCAATTTTACTCTAACGCATGGTATTGAAAATCTGGTAAACCCATACCCATATTATAATGCCTTGAGTTAAGCAGCTTTGATGATGAGTGTCACCATGTGCCCTTGGAAGTCTCATCCCACCCTCTGTCATGCATATCAAGTGGCAAGAACACCAGACTTTCCCGTTCTTCCATCCATGCAACTCCTACCTCCCAGAATTAAAAGAGACAATTAGAGGTGGCCGCATGAAACTGGCTAACTCCCTAAACGAGACTCCCGTTATCTCGCCTGTAGGATGAGCTAGTTCTACATGACCACTGTTGGAAAGATATCACAAAACCTCAACATCCTTGATGTTATGTAAACCTTTGAGCACTATTCAGACGATAGCCTTAAGGTATTATATATTCTTGATTTGTCCTGATGACAATTTTATCTTCTAGAGGAAGGCAGAGGAAGCATAAAGGGGTATTTAGACCTAATTCTCAAAGACAAAGAGCGAGAGAGAAACCGAGGGAGAAAGTGACAGTATCACACAGGGGGTATCTTTATAAATTATATATACAACAAAACTCAAAAGCGATGTACATTTTCCCCCGGTAGATCTTTCTAGATGAATAGTCCACATTTCTTTCATAAGCTTTCAAGTTGTCTGGATGCATCTCAACAGCATTTGCATCTCAAATGTGCTAAGTGCTTTGGGTAACAATAAAATGCAACGGGTCTGTAAGATCTAGTATGTGCCCTATGCTATTCTGTATGAGAATCTGAACCCACAGAGTCTCCCTGTGTAAAGAGCCCAGTCTGCAATCTCACTCGCTCGTGGGCGCACCTGCTTGCACATGTTTGTATGCACACACTCCACTCCCCTGCTTCAGCAGACACTTCGCAGACCTGACTTCAGCCTGGGACATATTGTTAAGGCCCAGTCACGAAGCTTTGGCTCTGGAGGCTTATAATTGAAAAGGGCACACAGTGCTTGTTACCATCCCCATGGTGCCAAATTGTGAGGAGTGAATTGTTGAGACAAACTTTAATTACAACTCCCTGGAGCGCGCTCACCTGTTTTGCTGTTTCAGTGAGGGCAGCGGCTTCTGCCTTGCCCAGTTGTTGTACCATCTTGTAAAATAGGCTGTCTTTATTTTGCAGCAAAACATATGGCTCATCATATTCTTTCAGTCTTCCTGAATCCAAAACCTGTTAATCAGCAGAAAGAAGCCCATTGAAACACAATGTTTTGCAGCAACATATTATAACTCAGACAATATTTCGGAAAGGGCCAGGAGAGGGAGAATACAGACGATCTATTTGGGTGGTAAGTCTGCGTGGTGTTTAAGTGGTTTGATTACCCAGTGATATGGAGCAAACAAAGGCCTAACCTGACCTTTTATTATTATAATGTTATAGGAAAGGAGGAAAATGAAAGTTTTAGACTGTGATTACGGGCACTTGGCTGTCCCATGGCATTTTGGGTTGTTATCAGTTGGTGCTTTCAACTAACTCTCAGACTCTAAGCATTGAGGGCTCTTTATACATATATTCAGAGTTGGAAACGTCTTGATTTAAGAAAATCAAACTCTATTTATCTAAAATGAAGGGTTAAGATCATAAAAACCAGATGGTGAAAACTTGACAGCAAATTAATCTCCAAGCAGGTCTGACGTAATCTGAGCGATATTTGGAAGAGAATTAAATGCTTCTGGAATTTCTATAGGACCCTAGACAATGTCAGCTGCTGAGAAGACCAAGCCTTGTCAGTGAGGTCAAAGCACGTCCTGAAGTCGGTTCAGGGTGGAGCCTATTATTCCAAGAATGAAATGCTAGCCAGAAGAGCTGCTACCTAAGTTGCTTTAGCATAATTGCTCTCTGTACAGAAGAAATCTCTAGAAATCTAATTTTCTCTTTGGATAAAACTAAAGAAGTAATTAAGAAACTGAGCTCGAAATTCCACTGATCACAGGCCCAGATGGCACGGGGGGCAGCCTGATCTGTACTGCAGAGGGTCTGGGTATCTGTTTCCACAATCATCTCTGCCTGCTTCTTTCTCTCTTTCTTCAGCTGCCTGCCTTTTAGCCACTTTATTGCTCATTAATGTGTCCACTGGAAATTGAAAGAGAGAGAAGGGGCTCTTAACTCTGCATTTCTGCTTATTAGTGGCTTTGGTTAATGGTTTCAGAGGGAAGAAAGAGCCTGAAACAATTGGCCCAAATGACGTACCTAGGAAAATAGTTCTGATGTTAAGTGGTACTTAGTTCTTCACTTAGGCCGTATTTAGAGTAAATTTATCTTAAGAGAATATGCTGAGACTCAGAGCAGGACACAGGTTGTTTTTCTACATCTAAATATTGCAGTTAATTCTGTCCCATGGCATTTAATCAGACACATTTATTAAGTCTCATAAAGGGCATTTTCCTGTTAATCTTTTGTTTACTACTGTGAATCACTGCGAAGGGCTGCTTTCTCAAAAGAGTTCAAGAATAAATGAATCTGTCACATCCACATAATAATTAAAATGTCCTATAATTTGGCATGCCAATTTAGGTGCCCCGAATGTGTAATTTTACTTAAGCATAGCATTAGAGGGCATAACCACTCCTGATGTTGAAGAAAAAATAAAATACAATGTTAAAATACAGGTCTCCCTCTCGCTAACGACTAAGTAAATAAGTGAATCAAATTTATAAAATGTGAACTTTCAGTCTGCAGAAGCAACAAGTAAAATTTTAAAACCTCAAAATCGGTAGAAGGTGCGTTCTTTAACTGTAAAGGCTTTTTCCATTCCATTTTGAATGGGAAAAAGTACTACTAGCGTATTTTGTCCTTGTTCAACGTTCTACTAAATGGATTCACATTTAAGTGAACAGTCAATCTTTCCAATTTCCCTTCTATGTCTGAAAAATGCATGATGTGCCACTGAAACCAAGAGTTGTCGGTATTGACCAGAATCTGAAAAGGCAGAGCCACAAGAAATTAATGCCCTCAATTAGCAGTATAAGTCATTTTGCTCCAAATATTTCAAGCCTCTTAAATATTAACAATGTAATAATTGCAGTTTATTCTGTTAGAAGAGCTTTCCATTTTAAGGGTGACCGAACTGTGATCATTTGTTATAATGCTTGATGACTTACTAGAACTTAAATTTTAACTTCTGTAAAGTAACATTTAAAAAGTGCAAAATAAAACGATGTCTTTATTACTGTTTTGGCATGCATTAAAACAAAACACAGTTATCTTAAAATGAACTGGATTGCCGTAACCCCAATGCAGTCACTAGGTTTGAGGATGGCACGCCCAGGCACATACATGTAAATGTGATGTAAGGAAGAATATAGCTGCCATAAGATCCAAGAAATCACCCTGTAAATAAAATACTAGTTTTCGAACTTGAAAAGAAAACTAAAAATGGCTCTGGGTGAAGCCTTCTCTATTTTTACCGTCATCACTCTTAACCCTCCACACAGAACAGACAACAAGATGGACAATTTCTGTCCTTCTCATCAGCTCCTCCAATGTTAAGTGAAAACACTTAAAACACTTACTTGGAAACAAAGCACTGTTTTAGGAATGGGAGATTCAAAGATGAGCAAGAAACAGTCTATCAAGATCCCGACAGCCAGAGACAAGGGCTGAAGTGCACAGAAATTAAGTAATTGGGCCAGGCTGCATGTCAGGAGACAGCAGAGCTGGGATTCGAACCCAGATATGAACCTGTCTTCTTTACACTTCAGCTCAGTCCCAGATACACACTCTTAGTTTATTAACTAGCATAAGTAAAATAAGGGTGATAAGAACTTGAAACATGTAATTTTCTAAGATACCTTTCTGTTTGGATAATATCTGAACCGTGTAATTTAAGAAAACATGCCTATAAAAATAAACGTTTCCCCCATTCTCATCCCACTGCAATTCTGTTATAATCAGGACTCAAAATTATTTACTGTGTGCCTAGTATATACTCACAGAAAAAGAAAACCAATTTGATTAAACTTTGAGGATTAAAAATAAAGAGCAAGTTACACACAGCCAAAAACCATGGGAGGAAAATTTTAAGTGAACTTTCATGAATTCCTGAATTTGCTCAGTACACGTTTATCACATACTTAACTGCAGTCATGTCATGCTAGACAGCAGGGAAGAGGCAGAGAGTGCTAAGTCCTAGTCTCTGGCTTTGAAAGCCTATACTCAAAGCCTATACAGAGAGAGGAAAATACTCAAGTGATTGTAATGCAAGAAAAAAGGCAAAACCAGCAGAAGGTTAGCCGCAGCAGAGGTCACCTCTGGCCAGGGGTTCTGAGAAAGAGCGTATGTGGTAAGCAAGCCACAAACAGGGAGGACTTGGCAGAATGGACAGCGTGAACCTGCAGAAATGGGGGGCGGAGAACAGCGGTCATCCCGGACATGAGACAAACAGGGCCCAAGAGGCCTGCAGGCAGGCCTAGCCCTGCTCAAGGCTTCTCTTGTTCATGGGTGCAACTCTAGCACCAGGGATTATGAGAGGTTAGCAGGTGTCCAATGCATAGAGGCTAAAAGTTTAATACCAAGCTAAATCTGGGGTGTGCCTGGGTGACTGTCCTCACTGTTGAGTGTGGCAAGACTACAAGGGTGAGACCAACTGCCTTGGGAAACAGATGAGGGAGGGAGTACAGGGATTATAAATGGATTAGGGTTTAGACTAGGGGGACCACATGCCCCAAGATAATGGCTATGGTAAGAGAGAGGATAAGTGAGGAAGAAACAGAGCAGACATGGGGGTCCAGGCTTGAGACTCATGTTTATTAACTACTGGAAAAGAGAAGGAAAGGCTGGAGTAGTCAGATGCCGTGAGACCCAAGTGAGGACGCACGTAGAAAAGATGCAGCGTAAGAACTGCACCCATTTACCTTTTCTGCAGGTTGAATGTCCCCTATCCAAAGTGCTGGAGGCCAGAAATGTTTCAGATTATAGAACATGTAACTGCATGATATATACTTACCAATTCATTATCCTTAATTTAAAAACCCAAAATCCTCCAGTGAGCATTTCCTATGAGTGTTATGTCAAAGCTTAAAAAGTTTCAGATTTTGGAGCATCACAGATTTCAGAGTAGGGACACTCAGCTTATATTCACTAACTTGATCAGAGATCCCAGGTCTTTTAGAACAAATAAAAAGACACAGCAACTCTGGAATTTATTATTTCCTTTTGTGCAGAAAAAGAAAAACACAGATATAATTAATTTGAATCTTAACATATTCCTTATCTAGAGGAAAAACCTGAATCTCCCTCACCCTTCCTGTACCCAACTAAAACTATAAACTGAACCATATTATTAGTCCCTGGGCCCCGGGATCTCTCCAGGAATGGCAACTTCAAACTGCTTGCTGCACTGTCCAGTAGGCTAAGGAAAAATGTATTATATTGGATGAGTAGGCCAGTGAATTCCTCAGTGAAGACGTGGTTGTCAGGCCTGCATATCTGCAGATACTTGAGGGAGCTGTCCCGGATATGAAATTAAATGGACAACCTGCACGATAATCCGTGTTAAATGGCAGGATGCCATCGGCTGTAGTAAGGTGGCCTCACAGAGAGGTGATGGGTAGGACAGGGAGGAGGAAAAGCCTGACCACAAGAAAAGCAAAGCCCAGGGCAGCGCCTATGGCTCAAGGAGTAGGGTGCCGGTCCCATATACTGGGGGTGGGGGGTGGCAGGTTCAAGCCCGGCCCTGCCCCCCCCCAAAAAAAAAACAAGAAAAGAAAAGCCCAGAACAGCAATGAAGGGAGATTGCAGTTGGAGACAGGGAGAGAGGGGACAGGAGGATGTGACTTTCAGGTCTGCTTTGGATCATCAGGTGACAAAGGGGTATATACACAGTCATCCAACCTTGGAGGTTGGGTCCCTCATTGGTAAAATGAATGTCCATAGTTTCTCTGTGACGAGATGCTACAGTATGCAGCAAGAATTACTCCAAGTCCTTCCTAGGTTGTAAAAAGTCGTAAACAGAAGAGAACATCACTCTTCTCCCCTGGGAAAGGTGAAGGTTAGGTTGCAATGACCTACATAGCCACTCTCAAAGTTCCTGATCTTGCATGTACCAGCTCTTTCATGAAGAACCTCTGTAAGGTGACTACCCAAGTAACTGGAACAAACTGGTCAACATAAGGAACTAGGCCTGCTGTACTGATATGTACGTGTGGTCTGTGACAATGAGGTTAGACCGGTGACGGAGGGTCCACTCTGTTCCTTCTCCCAGTTAGTGTCTTTGACCCTCAGGTTAGTTATTTTTCTCCCTGAACATTTGAATTAAATCTCTCTGCATATTTTTGAAGTAGTATTTTTTGTTCTTTCTGAAATGTTATAATTGTGGCCAGCGTAGGCTTATTAAGATAAAGAGTTCCATGAAGGTGAGAACAAGAATTTAAATGAAACTCGTGAGCTTTGGGCTGCCGTTGTGCTTTTCCAGCGGGGTATGTTCTACCAGTGTCTCATTTTGTTTTCTTTGGGGAAATGACTAAAAAGTGATGGAAATTTAGAAAGAAAGATGAAGATTATAAACATATGAGATTGTCTATAATCCATGTGTCTCAGCTTTGGTTTGGTTCTCCAGAATTCATTCCCCAAGAATTCAGAACTAGCTTCTCTTTTTTGTTGTTTGTTCGGGCTACTGGGGAAAATCCAGAGTGTTGTTATGACGAGGGTGTGTGGGGATTGGCAGCCACCTTACTGGAAAGGAAAACAGGTCACAAGTAACCAGCTAATCCTAAAAACTCCAGGGAAGACTTTAATGTAGGTATATCAGTGAGTATTAAGAGAAAGAGGATTTCTAATTTGTCTGTCTCGCTCTACTGTTTTGGGGGAATTGAGCAAATGAGGAAGATTAAATTAGCTGTCATTATGCCTACACCATGTTTAATAAAGTTAAAATTGAGAGAACATCTTTATACAACAGAATTCTAAGCCTAACACATTAATGGCGCTTAATGAACCAAAACTGGGTAAATCCCTTTGGAGAGCCAACATGTAAACAAAGCTATTAATTAGGTCACAGTTGTTTCTCAACAGGCCTTTTGTTTGATTTACTTACAGTAAACAAACCCATATCCATCCGTCTTTGTGGAGAAGTATGCACCAAAGTACTCACCAGTGCAGCAGAATGTAATTATTACACCTTAAGTGCTCACAATTAAACGACTTTATGATGACAACACTGGTGGTGATGCCCATCATTAGCACCTGTCACTATCCCGGCCACTCCCTGAACCTGGCTGCTGCCCTCCAGAGCATTAAGTTTTACGGCGGATTCACGAGTCTTTATGCCCTCAAAGCTTCAGAACATCAGAACAGAAAATCCCTGGCTTTCTGGAAAGGAAATAGGTGTTTCTAAAGCAAGCAGAAAGAACATAACTGCTTTTGAAATCAAAGGTTTGAGAAAGAACATTATTCATGGTGTTTTCCTGAATTAAAAGCCAGTGGATGATCACAAAATCTAGAATGCAACAGGAAGTGTCAACCAGGGACAGAGAGAGGATGGGCAACTGACTGTCTGTGAAGCTATGAAACTCATGTCTCTTGGGTCCCGGAGGTTGAGTCCTTCCACTCCCTATCAAGAGAAAATAGAAACTAAGTAAGAGTGGTCACAAGGAATTCAGAGCTTGGTATCAAGACTCATTATTATTTAGAAAGGGGAAGGAAGGCAGGAGAAGGGGGGGGAAGAAACAGGAAAGAAGGGGAAGGGAGGGAAAAAGAAGGGAAAGGAGAGGAAGGAAAAGAAGCCGGAGGGGAGGGGAGAGGAGAGGAGAGGAAGAGGTCAACAATAAGAGATAGCTCAAGTTTGCATCTCCTGGTGAGGCTTCTGTGATGTTGCTGAATAGATGACCCTGTGGCCAGGGAGCCCTAAAGTGCAGATCTCCCAACACTGAAGTTGGGACTGGGAGGGACAGCCATATGGAGAAATGCAAGGTCAACTTCATCTCAGTGGTCACAAGCTCACAAGCTTCCAAGAGAACTCTTGCCTCTTCCTTCTCCCCGGGACTTCCCCATTCATCCAGATGGGCAGGCCTCACCCCAGAAACTGGCACTGACTCCTCTCTCCTGGCTCATATCCCACGTTCACTCCATCACACAGTCCAGCTGCTCTACTTTGCTAGACATCATCTCCACTCAGGGCACACCTGAGCCTAAGGCACCAGCGAGGGGTGTGAAGAGAGGGCACACACTCAAGGGGGAGAGTGAATGCTGGACTTGAAGACCTCAAGATCACTGTGGCTCTCACTATTAAGGAAAGGGGAGTGAAGAGTGGGGCAAGGATAGAAAGGCAGGGAGGGGCTCGGTGTAAATGGCTCGGTAGAGCCATGCTAAGGGTTTAGATAAAGACACCAGTAAAGAGGGAAAGAAATTAATATTGTTATGCAAAGCATCAAACCCATGGAACATCTCAATAACCACAACAGTGTGCATGGGCCAAGGGGATGCTAGTATACTAGACATTCATATCTGTGGGCCAAATGCTGATAGATCAGTTTTAGAAGCAACCAGCTGCCACATCTGCCACATTCTGTCCTTCCTTGCTGTCTACCTAACCAATCATACGTTCCAAGTCAACAGTATTTCCAAGCACTGGATGGTAAAAGGAAGTCACTAGTGTCAGTGTGGCAATACCAAAGCCCACAAAGAAGTCTATGTGGTACAGTTAGGAGCAAAGATTTTGTTCTAAACAGGCTGCCAACTAAGTGGAAGATCAAACCATCTTTCTGCTGATGTATCCAAAGCCTGGCAAAGTGCTTCAAGCAGAGAAACTTTAGAGGACCATTTCTTTATTGTGAAAGCAGGATGCTTTGGGGACAGTCTGCAAAATGTAATGCAAAGGGACAAGAACAAAAAGTGACAAGTAAAAAGAAATGAAAGTCCAGGTGAGTTCTCTGGGTAGCCTTGGCCCAACCCAGTTCTCCTTCCTTTATTGTTTATGGTTTTCAAATATAAATGAGTGTAGAGGAGCAGGAATGCAACTCCTAAGCCAGGGAGGAACTGCCTGAAATAGCAGGGCTTTATTCCTGTCCCTCCTAGGGGATGTGACATCATGAGTTAGGAGGGGACAGCCTGGGGCCCGCTCCTGTCTCACCCCAAAGCAGGATCACCTTCAAGCCCAGTGAGTCATGTTGCCCCCTGATGTGTAAAACCCTGGGCAAGCCACAGTTGGGGCCTTTCCACTGTGGCACAAGTGGAAATACACAGTTAAGACTCTATCTGTCCTAGGCAGCATCTTTGAGCCTTGAGGGACCAGGTCACTAACGACACTAAAGGTCCCTGGCTGTGTATCTGTAAGGATTGAAACCGCTTCATGTCACTTGTGTTTAAGTGTGTTCTGTTCTGCCAAACTCAGGCATCGGTGACACTGCTGCCCAGGGTATGGTGGATGGAAGTGTCTGGCTCCTACTCTGAGTGGTTGGCATAATGACGACCCCTGCTGCCCTCCAGACCATGACAGTCCTCACTTGGGCCTGGTTTTTAGTGGACCTGCTTCACAGATAGGTTATTTTTCCATTCACCACTCTGGGCAGGCAAAACAAAGGAACAAAGGGCTAAGGATGCTAAATGCTAAACAGCCAGTGTCCTGTAATCTTAGATCGCCGCCCCTTTGCTCACAAATGCCTGCTGGAGTACCTGCTTTCTACTGAGCTTTCGGAGCCTAGAAGGCTGGCCTCACTGCTTGAAGCTGGCAGCACCCTTTTGGTTGGTCCAGCCCTGCTCCTGTCGTGAAGCACAGCAGAGCTTATCCCTACACCCACCCAGCTCCGGGCACTGACAAGGCCAAAGGTACCACCTCAATGCTGGCAGTCTGGTGTTCTCAGATGTCCCACTGGTGATCCCATCTGAAAATGCAGGTGACACAGAGTGGGAGGTAATATTTTTTTCTTTTTCTTTTTTTTTTGAGACAGAGCCTCAAGCTATCCCCCTGGGTAGAGTGCCATGGCTTCACAGGTCACAGCAACCTCCAACTCCTGGGCTCAAGCGAGTCTCCTGCCTCAGCCTGCCAAGTAGCTGGGAGCACAGGCCCCCGCCACAATGCCCAGCTATTTTTTGGTTGCAGCCATCATTGTTGTTTGGCGGGTCCGGGCTGGATTTGAATCCACCACCTTAGGTGTATGTGGCTGGTGCCTTAGCCACTTGAGCCACAGGTGCCCAGCTGAGTGGGACGTAATATTAGAAACTGCCCAGGAAGTCAAAAGAGCACACCATTATCACTGGACGTAAGAAGTCCAATGTCACAGTGTAGACAGCATCTGTTGCTTCTCATGCAATACCATCCAGGTCTTCTTTAATCTATTTCCTTCCTTGTTATCAATTAGAACACCACTGGACACCAGCGGTGACAACAATTAGTGTCTACAAGGTGGATGGAAATCAGCCAAATGCTGAAAATAACTCGTGTGCCTTTAGGCTTCTTTGTAGCCAAAGGTTTTTCCTTTGAGGGGTGTTTTCCCTTATCATTTGATAAAGCCACATCGTTAGATACATTGAAACTGGTCAAGCAAAAAGAGAAAAGGAGAAAGGCCGATGGGAGAGAGAAGGGTTGGATTAGAAGGGAGAGGAGGGAGGAGAAAAGAAGAAAGAAAGAGAAGAAAGAGGAAGAGCCAATCAAACTTGGAAGGAAGATACTAGACAGACATTCCTGCACCAAAGCGTGCAGCCCGTGATGTGTGCAGCTTCGAGAGCCACCCTTTACACCCTCACCCGTGCTGCTGGGACGACTTAGTCACAAGCTCTATGGCCCGCTGGCTCTGTTAGGTTGTCTCTGCTACTGTGGCCAGCACCAGCAAGCCTCTACTCCCCCTCCCACCCCCCGAGTCAGAGTATCCCGTTGTTACCCTTGGTAGAGAGCTGTGGCCGTATAGCTCATAGCAACCTCAAACTCCTGGGCTCAAGCTCCTGATTCTCTTGCCTCAGCCTCTCAAGTAGCTGAGACTACAGGTGTCTGCCACAATGCCTGGCTATTTTTTTTTTTAGAGATGAGGTCTCGGGCTCAGGCTGGTCTTAAACCTGGGAACTCAGGCAATCCACCCGCCTTGGCCTCCCAGAGTGCTAGGATTACAGGCGTGAGCCACCGTGCCCACCTGCCCAGCCCAGCCTCTAACTTCTATCAGCACATCAGAAACCTGCCTCATCTCACTCCCTCCCTGCAGTGGGGCATTGGCCCTGCCTCAGAAATCAAAGTGCCAACTCTCTGGGTACTCTGCTCTGAGTTCCAACAGCTTCCTAAACTGCGACCCCAAGGGTTTCCCTTCATTCTCCTGGCCGTCCAATTCTTAGGTAACAATTTCCTATGCTAAACCCTTTTAGTTGGAATCATTTGCTTTTGTGACGAGGCCCTTTCTGGAAATAATTTGTTAAGGGTCTTCTCATGTCCTCCCCTCTGACCACACACATCTTGTGAACGTCCCAACAGCTGAGAAACTCTGCAATCTCACCCACAGCAACCTCCTGGCATTTAAATGAAAGGCTTAATTTTGGACCAGGGACAAGTGAAAAGTAGAGTGTTCTATGGCTCTGGGGACTGACACTTAGCCTCACAAGTTGTATCTTAGATTGGGATATTTTCAAACATTTGGAATGTTGGCCAACTTAAAGAAAATGACAATTCAAAACAAACATTTAATATAAAAATATGTAAAGATATGCCAGGTATATTATTTAATAGCATTGAATATGTAGGAATATGCTGAAGGGAAAAACTAACAGAAATAGCCAATAAGTTAATTTTCTACCAACTTGTACAAGAAGGGAATCGAAAAATTGAATATAGGCTTGGCGCCTATAGCTCAACCAGCTAAGGCGCCAGCCACGTACACCTAAGGTGGCAGGTTCGAATCCCCAGCCCAGACCCGCCAAAACAACAATGACGGCTGCAACCAAAAAATAGCCGGGCGCTGTGGCAGGCACCTGTGGTCCCAGCTACTTGGGAGGCGGAGGCAAGAGATTCGCTTAAGCCCAGGAGTTGGAGGTTGCTGTGAGCTGTAATGCCACGGCACTCTACCCAGGGGGACAGCTTGAGGCTCTGTCTCAAAAAAAAAAAAAATTGAATATAAATGGAAGTAACTAGAATTCCACAGATAAAGGACTCACCATTATCTTGTCGCTGTCGATAATGGTGTTCAGCCTGTGCGCGATGGTTAGCACTGTGCAATGGGCAAACTTCTCCCGGATTTTTTTTTGTATTAACTCATCAGTTCTACAATAAAAGAAGTTCAGTTCAGTAAAGATGAGGAAAACAGACTTAGAAGATCTCTACTACACAATGGAGATTTGAAAAAAAAATCTTAGATCATATTTTAATAATGCTTTAAAAGTCAGTATTTTAAGACATAATCTTATTCTTTAAAAAACTAAATATAAAAAGTCTACTTTGAAATTGACTGTTTTTAATAAAGCAATGGGAACTATCTTCCCGCCAAATTGTTTAGACTATCAGGAGAATTTATAGGAAATCTAGCTCTCTAAGAATGCGAAATAATGTCATTAACACAATAAAACATGTTTCGGATTTCAGAATGAATGCTATCGAGCCATCTTTGGGACAAACAGAACATGTGGACACCTTTCTCAGTATCCTTCAATGTTTCCCATTTACCACATTGAAAATTTGGATCCAACGTTCCATGGACATCAGCTCTGTACCTTGGATCCACATTTGCTGTCGCTTCGTCAATAATCAATATCCGATTCTTCCTGAGAATGGCCCGGGCAAGGCACACCAATTGTCTCTGTCCAACACTGAAATTGGATCCTGATTCTGCTAATTCAGTATCCATTTTACCAGGAAGATCTTCAATGGCTTCTTTGAGCTGTACCTGTGGATATAAAAAGAAGAATGATATTTTCTTAAACTACTACCAAAGTAGAAGAATCTTTATAGAATTCTCACGTCCTTTTTCTCAGAAGATGTATCTTGTACAGACACTTGATGGCTGAGTTATTTCTAGATAATGCTTAATGAGAAAGATTGTGCAACCAACTCAGAAAAAAAATATTCTAACCTAAGAAACTTAATGCAAACCAAGATGCTTCTTTGTCACCATTAATAAGCAGTCTGTTCATGCTGGGTCATGTGTTAACTAACACTACCTGTGTCAATTTCATTAAGAAATACACAGTAGGTTCAGTGCCCATAGCATAGAGGTTACAGAGCCAGCCACATACACTGAGGTCGGCGGGATTGAACCCATCAGGGGCCAGGGGCCAGCTAAACAACAATGACAACCGACACAAAAAATAGCTGGGCATTGTGGTGGGCACTTGTAGTCCTAGCTACTTGGGAAGCTGAGGCAAGAGAATCACTTAAGCCTAACAGTTTGAGGTTGCTGTGAGCTGTGATGGCACTCTGCTGAGGGCGACATAGTGAGACTCTGTCTTAAAAAGAAAAAAAAAAAAAGAAATACACAGTAGGCTAAATAAAATTATCCTGTTGGTAAAACATGGGAAGATCAGAGATGTCCCTTCTTAAAAGCAGAGTGGTAGTGGTCCTGGGGCAGGAAATTCCTTGGGGTCATAGGAATGTTCTGACACTGGATTTCTCTGATGATTACACAACTCTACAAATTAGCCAAAGTCACTGAACCACACTTACAGGGGGAGCATTCTCTGGTATTTATAATATTTTGTCATGTATAACGCATTTCCATGTATAATGCATACCCAATGTTTTTTGCCCAAACTTCGAAGGAAAAAACTTTTAATTTTTTAATTCAAGTTTGTAAGGAATTCTAGCATTAAGTTTTTAACCTATTATGGTAAATTTTATCTAACAATCAGTTACAAAACAAAAGAACAGATACAGAGTACAAGAAATCTTATGTACTGGTAACAAATAGTATTACCCATGTATAAAATGCATTGTTATTTTTCTCTCAAAAAATTTGTGCATCTTCCATGACCTAGCAATTATGAATTGGACTGCAATGAACATTCTGATACAAATATCTTTATTGTAGTG